>JAAAKB020252097.1:0-10812 GCA_010014835.2 Apostichopus leukothele | reverse complement strand
GTCCATGTTTCAGACTCATTTAACATTTGGAAAAGAATTCACAGAAGCAGTTGAGGCCAAACAGGTCGCCCAGCAAGATGCAGAAAGAGCCAGATATTTGGTAGAAAAGGTAAGAAAATTGAGAGGTGCTTTTGACCGTTATTTTACGATCTCTGAAATTTCAAAACGGCTTGCTTAAAGTGACTTTCTCGGAAATTGTTATTACATGTCCCCTTTTTGGTTACGATGCCAAAGAAATATTTTAAGCCTGTTTGGGTCCAACATTTTGTCGGGCCCTTGTTTGGGAACCAAAGTTTGCTTTGGAATGTTTTTGAGGTCAAATCTTTTTGAGTCAACATTTTTCTGGACCCAATTTTGGATAGTGCCATTGGGCTCTTGTGTTAGCATTTACTTCACTATTTGGAATGACTAACATATAACAAATGTATTTCAGTCCTTTAAGCAAGGAACCATAGTGCCCATTTTGGCTCTTGTTATACTGTGTCACTAAATAGACTTTGTCAAAATGATAATTGATTCCTGGTACCTTTCTTTATATGTTGCCGCATCAGTCAATAGATAATCCTCTTCCTTTTCGGTGTGCACAAGCTCACGAATATTAAACCATGTATGGCTTACCACACTATGTATATGTTTAGGGCATCGGAGCCACTAAACGTATTCGTTTCTCTGGGTTTGATTTCTTGAACAAACCGTCAGTTGATTCTTTCACAAAGGCTTTGAAGAATTATTGTCACTGAAACATGTCTGTTTTGACTGTCCATTTTCAAACCTTATTTGAATCATCTGAGTAAAACCTAGTCACAAACTTCCCCATACAGAAGCCAGAGAGGCCCAAAGTTTGTCACAAATTAGGTATCAATATCCTCAGTATAAGGACTATGAAAGTTGGTACACGAATGGTTTTGATGACTGACCAGCCGTCATTTTCCAATGGAACTACCCACCCAGCATGATTTTGAAGACTTTATATTAATCTAACATAATCTACATTCAATTGCCATGGAAAGGCTGCCGACGTTATGGTCCGAAATTAAAAAAAAAAAATGCTCCAAATGTCAGCTTGAGAATTTGCAAAGTTGTTAGTTCTGGTTGTTCCTGTTTTGATTGATTGATTGATTGATCGATGGGTTGATTGATTGTGTGGGATCCTTATCTCTTTAGCAGCCCTTTTAACCATTTGATGGTTAAGATGAGCCAAGAATATCAGATTTAAATAGTTTGAAACCTGTGGTTGCATGATTAGTTTTGATGAGTTTAAGGATGAAGTTTGGCTTTGCGTCTTGATATGTCAAAGTGCAACAAAACGGGATGAAATTTAATGATGCAACACAACATATATAGATAGATAGATGGATAGAAACTTTATTGTCCATTTCAGAAAACAAAAAAACGGAAAATGATTTCCCGTCGAAAGTAAACATAAAACAGTAGTGAATACAAACAAAACCATACAATAAACAAGGTGTTAGAGAACAACTACGAGGATAAAACTAAATAAGCAGAACCAGAACAGTAACAGAAGCAGCACAGAGAGCTGCAAGTGAAAGATCAAACACTGTGGCCAAATCGCTTTGTACGTGAGTTAAACAAGTGTACTGCCTCAGGTAAGAAAGAATTACGGAACCTGGACGTTTTAGTATGGAGCACCTGTAATCGTATCCCGGATCTGTTGAACATGATAAGACTATGAAAAGGGTGTGTGTGATCTTCTTTTATATTATTTAGTTTCTTCATCAGACTCTCTTCATATATGGATGAGAGTGACGGAAGGCTTGAACCAATGCAGCGTTCAGCTAACTTCCGAACACGTTCCAGCTCTGCCCTGTACTTCTTCGGCATACTGCCAAAGAAACATATAATACTAGACGTTATGACACTTTGGATGATTGACTGGTAGAATAATTTCATGATGGTATAATTAACTCTGCATTGTTTTAATTTTCTAAGGAAATAAAGTCGTTGGCAGGCTTTACCCTTAACAGCTTTTGTGTGAACATTCCAATTAAGTTTATTATCAATATACGTTCCCAGGTACTTGTAGCTTTCTACCCTCTCAACTACTTTGCCATCAATTATGACATGATCATGGACAATATTGCCTTTCCTAAAATCAAACACTAGTTCCTTAGTTTTATTTATATTTAACATCAGACTGTTACTTTTACACCAACCAACCAACTTCTGTACTTCACTAGCAAAGGCAGAGCTGTCATTATTTTAAAGAAGACCAGTCACCCCCGTATCATCAGCATATTTGATAATATTGCATTGGTCACTCGATATTTTACAATAAATTGTGTACAAGCAGGACAGCACTGGTGAGAGCACAAATCCTTGTGGGGCACCCGTACTAATGACACACTGGTCAGATCTAGAATCACCCATCTAACCACCTGAGGTCTACAACGCATATAATTGGGAACCCTGCAGGGTACGATGTTATAGTTCACTTGCATGTCTACCAGTTTTTTTACTAATATACTGGGCTTAATAGTGTTAAATACACTCGAAAAGTCAATGAAGATTGACCTCGCAGACGTTTTGGGTTGGTCTAAGTGCTTTAAGACCCCTTCAAGTTAACAAGTATTGCGTCATCTACACCTCTTTTGCTTGGTAGGCAAACTGACTTTTATTTATAACAACACCTTTTCAGCTAGAAGAAGTTTTAGTACCACCCTTTCCTTCCAGACATTTCATGATATTTGACGTGAATGATATCGGACGGTAACATGAGACCACTTTTGTTTTAGGAACCGGGCTTATGATTGAGGTTTTCCATAACTCGGGAATAACGCAATCATCAAGTGTTCTTTGGAAGATCGGAGTGAACACTGGCGCTAGCTGAGAGCTACATGTTTCTATTAACATATTTTGGACCCCGTCTGGGCCTGTGACTTTATTTATCTTAACGCTAGAAAAATATTTCCTAACATCAGTTTCATTTACAACAAATCTGTCACTACCCATGTTAGCACAATTAGGTTTATTCCTCAATTTTTTATCAATTCCTGCATTACCCAATTCATCGCTACTCACATCAAACCTACACTAAAAATCATTTAAGTCATTAACCAGTTTTTGTCCATTTCTAATCGGTCCACTTTTATGTTTCCCTTTATAACCAGTTATACTTTGCATCACTTGCCAGGCTGCTTTCGAATTACCCCCCTCAAATTTATCTTCCAATTTCTTTCCGTACTCTTTTTTACATCTCTTAACTTCCTTTTTTATCTCCCGCTGTTTTGCCTTTACAAGATCAAAATCCCCGCTTGAGAATGCAGCTTTCTTTTCATACACTAGGGATTTCAACTTTTTTGATAGCCACGGTTTGCTATTTGGGAAAATGCGAAACGATTTCTTTGGGATTATCAGATCAGCACAGAAATTGATATATTCAGTAACAGTTGTTGTAGTGTCCTGTAAGTTTGGATCATCAAATACATTCCAGTCCGTGCACTCAAAACACCCACGCAATTGGTCAACAGCTTCCTTGTTCCAGCTCAGTTGCGTCTTCACAATGGGTTTGGATCTTTCCAGTTCACGACGGTACTTGGGCGTCATATGGATAATAGAGTGATCAGAACTACCAAGCTGAGCTAAAGTTTTTACTTTGTAATTACTTCCATTGACATTACCAAAGCACATATCCAGTGTAGTGTTATTCCTTGTAGGCAGATCAATATATTGTGTATAAGTAGGCAGTAGATCGTCAATCTTGCAGTGATTAAAGTCCCCCATTATCATATTAACAGCATCGGGGTGGGAATTTTCAATGCGATTAATCGTTGCTTTCAATTGATTACGAGCATTGTCAGCATTCGCTTTCGGGTGGATATACACAGCCGTAACTAAGATCTGTGTGAATTGCCTTGGTAGATAAAATGGCCGAAGACCGATTGTCAAACTTTCAATGTCAGGGGTGCATGTTTTCTGTTTTACAGACAAGTTGTTACACCAGCTATCATTAATGAAAAAACACAGACCCCCTCCTCTTGATTTTCCTGATTCAGTAGTACGGTCTCCACGAACAAGTGTATAATTTGGGATGTCAACGATTCTGTCAGGCACACTTTCTGAGAGCCATGTTTCTGTAAAACACATAAAGCTGGCCTCCCGGTATTCATTGAAGTATCGAGTACATACCTTCAGCTCGTCCACTTTATTTTGTATAGATCTTACGTTCCCAAATATTACTGTTGGTAGTGACGTTTTGGGCCCCCTACGCCTGTTCCTCTTCCGTACTCCACCACTTCTACCTCGCCTACGTCCCTTTATCTCCCCAGGGTATTGCTGATAGTCAGCCGGCTTTGGGCCTAGGCCATTGTGGCGTAACTGGTACAGTGCAGTTCGTGAATAGACGATAGGCCTAGTTACACGATCATCACTACCGACACATCCATAAATTAGTAGAAACAACAGAAACACAAGAAATAACCACGTAAAACGACACTCAGCATGTTTTGCTTGAAACATGTTAGACATATATAACAAGACGGATAGTCAAAACAGAAAGACAACGAAAAAACAGGAAGAACTGTCGAACGGTAGTCGCCACTGAGCAGCGCCTAAAACTCCGAAGTAAATAATTATACGCTAACCTGAAGTTAGTTTAAGACAATCCAGAGGTCTATATACGTGTCTTATCTGGTCCATGTTGAGCTGTCAAGGAAAGGTCTTTTAATAAACACACCTAGCTGTAGGCTAAATCAAATGATTTTAGTCTTTCTCCTACCGTCCAACGGGGTCTTCGGCTACATTTATTACACAGCTGAGAAGGAGTCTGTAAGAATACGTACAGTAGCGCTTGCATGGTCAGAGTGACGTCGAGTTCTATAAATAGCAAATGGGCCAAGTCTAATTTCACCACAATTAGAGTAGTGTTCATCCGCTCGAAAGGTTAACCGTCAGAGAAAAGAGGTAAGTACCTAAGGTAAAGCTTGTTTAAGCATGTTATCAGTTACTGTCATCGTTTGTTCGTTCTGCCTTTATGTGAAAGAGCATAATTTAAAGTACAGATGGTGTGAAAATAGGGAGGATCGAAGGTGATATGAACCATTTTAGAAAATCTTTGGCTAAATGTTGATATTACTCCGTACGAGCAGATGGAAGGGTGGGGGTTCACTGAGTATGCTAAAGTTGCTCCTCTTCTAGCTCAAAATCTAACGGTCATGATATGGAAGTTTGCAAGTGCCATTACATGATAGGCCAACATTTATCGTAAATGTAATAATAAATCATCTCGCGGAAGATTTAACAATATTAAGCTATTTTTTGTGGTACAATATACTGTAACTTGTTACGTGACAATGCAGGCTGGATTAAAGTACTGGGTGACTGTTCTTAGCAAGCATCATGTGTAGCATCGTGTTCTCCTTCTGTTGTCCTTCGTGATACACACCTGATGATGATCACATAGTCACAGTCTTGACACAAGGGGACTGGGGTTGAGAGCGAATCAGTCGGTTCTTTGTTTGGTGCCCATGTTCTTTTCCTGGTGACTTTTCTTAAAAGTATTATTATGTTCCCCTTCTAGTTGGAATCAATATACACACGTGACGATGATCACTTAGTCACAGTCTTGACGCAAGGGGACTGGGGTTGAGAGCGGATCAGTCGGTTCTTTGTTTGGTGTCCAGGTTCTTTCCCTTTCTTTTCTTTTCCAGGGACTTTTCTTAAAAATCGAAAGCAATCGCTTTTCGGCCTTCTGGCTAAGATCATGTGAAGAATCTGTGAAAGAAACGGGAATCTGCCAATTTGCATAGTACACCGAGGTGTACCTTAGCACCTTGCAGACTGCTGGTCCCTGTTTGCTTCAGTACACTGTGGTGTACCTTGGCACCCTGTAGACTGCTGGCCCCCTGTTTGATTCAGTACACTGAGGTGTACCTTATCACCCTGTAGACCGCTGGCTCCCTTTATGCTTCCGTACACTGGGGTGTACCTGAGGCCCTTTGAGGGCTGATGAGTGGCGTTTGAGAGGGGAAGTCCAGGGGCAGGGGATTCTACATCCATTGTCAGTCATATTAATATTGTGATACAGAGATTACTTGTTTCCCAAGGGTATTAAACTCTTGTATCACAATACATGGAGCAATGCAGCTTACCAACTTGACAAAAGTCTCCAGAGAATCCAACTGGACATGCACAAGTGAATGCCAGGCTATCAGGGCTGTTACGAGAACAGGTCCCTTCATTCAAACATGGGTTGGGCTCACAGGGATTGGTTACCACTGCTAAAATATAAACAGAGTAAAAAAAATGGAGACATGGTTCGGCAAGACATATCAACGATATCATTAACAAGTGTCAGAAACTTAAATACCTGTGTGTAACTATGATGTACATAAATAACCCTTGCATGCTTTAAAGTTTTATCCCGACATAAACTGAACCACAGATTAACCAGAAAATGGATTGACAAATTAAGTTTGTATATAGAGCAGGTTTAAAGAACAACAACAAAAATTCCTTTAAACTTACTACAACTACTGCAAGCTATCCCTGGGAACCATTGTTTTTTGGTCCAGCAATTATAAGGACAATGTCATTCCAGCAGGGTGAGTTGACTTACATAAAAAGATAAATTTGATACAATACCAGTATTAAGTACCTGCAGTGTTACAAACTACTATATTTGTTTCTTTCTTTCAAGCTGTAATAGGCATTTATGGGCAATTCAGAAACTGTTTCAAAGCAAACCAACCAAAGGCAAAAACGTTATGACCTGATAAACTGATATATTGTTTATTGTTATCACAATGGGTTAACTGTTATAGGAATACTCTACATTGTTGGTGTATAATCATGACCACGCAATTCTTCATAATAATGAAAAAATAACGTACACCTGCTACAGTACACTTCCTGTTAAAAACATGTTTTTTAAATAAATTTAAATAAAATAAAGAGGGGCTTTTGTCATGCATTTTCTAGGAAATTTCAAATTGGCCTACCAAGCATAGCAACAGGAACATAACTTAGAACTGAAGTATAATCACATGTGGAAGTGAACTTTCTATCTCTGTAATATTCTCTATATATATCCTACTACTGTATTCATTTTTTCTTTCCTGATTAGAAATTTTGAAATTAAGCATCCTTTGTCCTGCAGTAAAAACTGCCTCTGAAAACATCCCTTTAACATTTTCAAAACTTGGAACAAATTTGCTTCACCTACAGTTTCATAATATACATTAGTTGTCAATTGCTTTGGGAAACTTTTGTCTGTCTGATGGGGATGAAAAGCGTGTGGTTTGAAGGTAAAATTCAGAATCCTACCTCCTTTCGAGACTTCTCAAAGATGACATATTTTAATCATTAACAAATAAAATGTTAAAACATTAGACTTACCAATGGTACAATCAGCCCCAGAGAATCCATCAGTACACACGCAAAAAAATGCACTGGTGCCAATTCTTTGACAGGTACCACCATTTGCACATGGTTGATTGCTACAGGGATTAGCTGCAATGACATAAACAAATATTTGCAACATTTTCGAATATTACAATTCGGTGGACAACTGACAAATAAAGCTCTGTGCCAAAACAAAAAATTATCCTTTGGGCTTTCCAAGACACTATCTATCACTGACCTAGTCAGGGTAACAGCTTGTCATTTGGATAACCCAAGGAGTAAATTCAGGGCCTTTTTTTTCTTCACAAATTTACATTCATGAAACACTGAAGGTTACTAAAATTACTCATCATGTTCTTATGGCTGTCCATATCACTATGACAAGAAAGTTTATCCCCAAAAAATATTGAAAATTCTCAAACAAAATGTTCACTATTTCAAATCTAATCATCTGATTTATAAAAAAAAATTATTTCTATGATAATACGTTATTCTTGAGGAATTTATACTAAGACAGATTAGGAAAATGCAGGATATCAAACCAAATATGAGAGCTGACTAGTAGGTCAAACTTAACATAATTTGAACAATCAAAAGTTTGCCTTTGGTGAACGATCCCGCTGAGGATGAAAATATCGGGCTCACTATGCATTAAGAGAGTAAATCAAGTAACAGACCAGAGCAAGTCTAGCTATGCTAGGGTCCAAAGAAGCAGGTAAGAAGTAGACAAAAGCAGGACCTACCATTTTGACAGAGATCTCCCTCAAACCCATTGGGGCAAGTACACTCAAAGGTACTTTGGCCGTTGTTCTGATTCCGAAGACATGTTGCACCATTAAGGCAAGGGTTGGGTGCACACGGATTAGTACTTGGAATCACTGATAGGGAAAATAATTATTGAACCCAAGTTTTACTCCTGCATTTCAAAACATTTTAATCAAGTGGCTATTTCATCAAAATCATATACCTTAAAACACCATTATGCATTTGATCTTGACAGTCTTAAGAATCTTACTGTACTTTTGGTACTGTTGTGTTACTGTGTTACTGTGTTGTTGTGTTACATTAATCTTCAATCATAAGGTCCCGAGTTCGAGTCATTCCAAGATTAATGTATGTCGTCCAGTTACAGAGTTGTTGACAATTGACAATTCATAATCATGGACATTAAAATATGAATCTAAGAGACTGACTTCAGTCAGCTTGCAGCTTTGATAAGCCAATGAGACTTCTTCGCGAGTTCCTGCTTGCAGGAGGATCTAAAATACATACATACATACATACATCTATTTATATAATAATACCTTTGTTTTTCGGAGGCCTGAGTAATGCTGCAGATATACTCTCGTTGCAGTACATCGGGAAGCAAGCAAATTCCACGAGGAGATTACAAGCTGTAGAGAAAGTCCTGATGGCAACATTTGAGGTATTGCACTCTATGGAAACATCACCTGAAAGAAAAAGAAAAAATACAGTATGAGTAATAATTATACATGAACAATTCTTTCATAGACACTGGGTAAAATATCTCTTTTATGCAAATTTCTTTCTCACAACAGTTGATCTATCATAAAAAAGGAAGGCTGTCACAGCAACTTTATAGGGTTTGAGCACGATAAAGTTATTCATTCTCCCCTGCTATGTTTTTACACGAAGAAAATCAAAAGAACACAACAAAATTTTCAAATCTAATTCGCCTTCTTAAACTACCATGATTCGAAATATATAAAAATTTCAACATATTTTGTAATTTTTTTCTTTTAAAACAATTGAAACTTACGAAGGTAAGTTGCAGAGGCTGAATCGCTGGTCAAGTCTGAATTTGTTCTGATCATGCAACTCTCGTAACCGCTACGTTCCTCTACCCCCTCCAGACAATCAAGGTACGAAGATATTTTGGAATGTTTCTTTTTCTCCTCCGACGATCCCGTGCCCCCAAAGAGGCTCCGGGGGACCTGGATCTTCTTCATGCACGACTTGGTGGTATCGCTACCTGGCAAGATCTTCTTGTTAACGAATTTGGAAAAGAAATTTTGATAGCATTGCACGCAGGCTTGCATTAGAAACAGAGGCGGAGTCTCCGACTCTGGCAGGGTCAAGCTAGCCGAGCTCAAACTTCTGCTGTGACTGAGTTTTTCGGAGAGCTTCGATTCCCGCGGAGAGAAAGGTTCGTCCGTATCGACGATGCTCTGAAGGCTGGGAGAATCTGGTGGGTCGGCCAGGCTCGTCGGTCTGCTAAGGAGCAGACGCTTGGAAGAACTTGAAGTGACCGACGGATTGGAAGCCAGCCGATCCAGAGATTGATGACCGGTTTCATCTTCTTCGTCGTTACCTGAATTAAACATTTCGGTAGACTCGCTAGAGGACTCAGAGATTTGAGATGTCTCCTCCGTGGTGCTACTTTGGATTGAGACCTTCCTCTCCTGAGCTGAGGAATCTTCGTCTTTATCTGGGGGGACAAAAAAAATTAGTTGAGAAAGTCTCTTCGAACAAAACTTATAACGTGGACAAGTTGCTTTAAATGCATGGCGATGTATATTTGAGGGGGAGGGGGGGTGGGGGAGGATGTGAACTGTGAGGTCAAAGGTTACATGGCAGAGAATTTTGTTTGTTTGTAAGATTAATCCATGCGAACTAATACCTTGGGAAGATTACTTCACTCACATACAATGTAAGGTGAAGTACATTGGGGTAGCATGTAACTGTAAGGTCAAAATTTATGTGGCAGAAAAGTTTTCCTTCATAAGTATATATAGTCCATGCCTTATGAAAAACAGAAATTAATGCTAATGCAAGGTATTAGGGAATGTACATGTTTGGGTGAACATGAATTGTGAGGTCAAAGGTTTTGAGGTACATCATGCTCATTTAAAAATTGAGTAAATGAATTGATACAAATTCACACTATAACAAATAGGTTGACTTCAATGTGGCAGTTTGAAAAAGAGGTCACAGGTCACAGGTCATGTGGCCAAGTGTTGTGTTTGAATATGCAATAATGGTCACCATGACCTGTAGAACTGCGCAGATCAGCAATGTCAGATTCTCACCTGGATTTGTAGCAACGAAACGACTCATTCAAATTAACTAAGACTGGTAGTCGCAGAACTACTATATAAGCACCATGCACGCTTCTTAAGGAAAGAGCAAAAGTTTGGGGGAGGGAGGGGGCAGGTTAGTGGTGGTGGTGGTTGTAGGTTGCAAGGTGAAAATATGACTTGATACGCCTTCACAAAACACACAATTCAAACTCAATATCTAAGGGTATGCAAACTGATCAATATCCTGCCCTCCTTGCCCTCCAGAAAAATTCAAATCTTACCCAACTCCCCCACCCCCCCCCCCCCACCCCCCCCTTTTTTTCCCCCCACACCTGGTGGTATTAAAATCCTGGTTTTACCTTAGTCAAATAAATATAAAAAAGAACTTTCTTTCATAACCTTGTCTCTTCTA
>JAAAKB020252086.1:0-10814 GCA_010014835.2 Apostichopus leukothele | reverse complement strand
CGGGGTCTTAAGTTTCATATTAGGAATTTTGTCAACGGAATGTTCGCTAAAAAGTGTTCGAAGACAGAGAAGACGAGAGACAGTAACATGAGCATACGATGGTATTTTTTTCTCTTATAACCTTTCACTGACAGGAAACAAAAACAAAACAAAATAAAACCATACATTAATGATTACTGCTGAATTACATGCATTTTTGCATGCAAGGCATGCCATGACAGAAATCCTTATTCCCCTCCGCCTCTCCGCTATCCGCCCCTCCCCCCCTCCGCCCCCTCCGCCCCTCCGCCCCTCCGCACCTCCGCACCTCCTCCCCCCCGCCTCTCCGCTCCTCCGTTATATCAAGTCCTTTATATTCTCGTGTCATGTGTGAAACAAAACAAACTGATTTCTTTTCGTAACGCATTTATTATAAAATTTGATGTAGGACACTTGGTGACCTGGACTTAACAAGAAGGAACTATTTGAATGACATTAAAATATGCTAATTTATGCTAATTATGCTAATTTATGTTTAAAGCACCAAACCATCCACACCTTTCTCAAACAAATTCTTTTCGTTTTAAACAGGATAGGTCAACCAAGATAGATCCTGGGCACGCAAACCAAACAGACTGACCGACAGATTGACCGAGTCTCAACCCCAGTCTCCTCATAGCGAGACTGTGACCGTATGTTCATGAAAGAGCATGATTATATTCCCCAAAGAATCAACCTGAACAAATCGAAATAGATCCCTGGGAATCACTTCTTATTTGACATATTCCCAAGACATTCCCAAGATGATTACATACAATAGCGTAAATCACGATTTGTTTTGTTGCCAGATAGAGTTATTTCTTAAACATGCACTACACGGCAATCTAAATCTGACTGCTTGTTGCAGCTTTTGACTCGTTAGAATTTATGACCAAAAACAAAAACAAAAAAAGTCTTTAATAGCACATGTACCGACAATGAATATGCATTGTCCTTGTTTTATCTTTCAAGATTAAACAATAACAGCTTGGTGGCAAAAACATTTTAAATATGACCGCAAAATGTGATAAAAATATATGAATAATACAATTTTGTGTTTGCTTGTTTTTTCCGTTGTCGTTGTCGCTTATACCTTTTCCAAGGTATAAGTAGAAATGCATATAGCATGAACTGTAATAACCTTAGCCTTTTTTGTGTGCGTACATGGAAGTCTTATAGTCAGGGATAAATCCACGAAACCAGAATAAACATGTTTTTTTTTTGTGTGTGCATTTCGCCGCTCTGTTGTATCAATGGCATTCATATGGCTATTCTACACATGCGCTTCAAATATATATATTTTTATGTATTACAAACAGTACACCAAAAAATAAGACAAAAATTGTTCGGTCCTTATGAATATGTATAACGGACTATAACTGAATATGTATAGTAGGCGTTAGCTACCCCTTTATTATCACACTTAGGCTTACTGTTTGGGTATATCCGACAGAAATTACATCTCCATGAAAGAAACAATACACATCCTTTGCATAGAAGCTTCCACAAAGAACAAAATTTCCTATGGAAAGCAAGGTGTGGTGTGTATAATTGGGGTGTAGCTACATCAATATTAAAGGTTGCTATACGTATTGTATCAATGGCAACCAATTATTTTCCATAGAAAACATATACAATCCTTGCGGAATTTTCCTAACACTTTCACTCCAGTAACTATAGTTCAAGTACTAGTGTTTATGACATCTTCCACAGTGGCCTGCGAAAGTCGGGGTCGGGAGGTGGCTCCCTCTGCCCACTCTGCCCCACTCTACCCCATCTGCCCCTCTGCCCTCTCTGCCCACTCTGCCCCCATTTGCCCCTCTCTCTGCCATCCAGTTCCTATGTATATTGTCGGGCCACATAGGATACCACTATCATTTGCATAGCATCAGAAAAAAAGGAAAAAACAAAGCTTGTAGCAAAACTTGAGTTTGCTGTTTAGTAGTTAATCTGGCATAACGGAGTAACACTCTGATTCGTGAAAGAGTCATGCAAAAAACAAAACAACAAATGTTTGCCTGTTACACTAAAGTTGTTAACTAATTGTTTATTTTCTAGAGTTTGTTTAGCCTATAGCTTAGGTCATATCATTTTGGTGTAGAGAATTATTGACGTTTCCAGGATCACTATTTTAATAAGCCCATCAAAATCAATTTTGTTGAAGATGCCATTTGGATTCACTCGTGGTGACTCCTTCCCCACGCCCGTACTGATGTGATTTACGTTGTCACGTTCTGAAAAAGAGTTGGCTTATGAAACCTGGTTATCGAGCGTAGATCATTAGATCAATTGTTTTCGACCTATATGATCTGTAAATACAAAACGTATGCTTGTGAACGATGACGTCTATATGACGTCATACCTCATTCGGCGATGGACTGATTGCAAAATATTTTTTTTCGGTCAAACCATCACTTAAAAAATGTCCACAATAAATAACGCCAGGGTCTTTGTTCACCTTCGTTTAGGAGTTTTCAATTTCTTGACCGTTTTTGGTTTTGTCAATTTCTCCTTTGGGATACCGGAACCGTTTTGACTGTCTGGTTTCGTTCCTGCGGTGGCCTCTGCCGCAGCTGTTGGTATATCTGTCGATATATTATAAGACACCGCGGTATCGTCCGATATCGTCTCATCTTTCTCCATTAACCCATCAGTCTCTTTAGGTTGGCCCGGTGTTGTCGGTACACCGGTGTGATCATTAACTTTCTTCTTTGTCGGTTTTTTCGGTTTTTCTTTGGCTATAGTTTTCCTCGGTGGTTGCATCGTATACAGCATTGGAATTGCAGTAACCCTCCGATTTAGTTTTGGTCGTGCGCTCTCTTTCGAATCATCGCTTTGACTCGACGTGGCCGTCTCTCGCTTCTCCGCGGCACCGGAAGACGATGTTCGTTTCCTCGGTTTTTTCGATATCGGTTTCTTCGGACGCCTAATCGTTTCTGACTGAGCACTGTCTTTGGACTCCATACTACCCTCGGAATCTAACGATTCTTTAGAGTTAGGAGTCGTGGTACTCGTTCGAATCATTCGCGGTAGTTTCGATTTTCTCTTCTTTGGCAATCTATCGTGGAGAGGAAGACTTCGGTGACTCTCTGTAAGAAAATCTCCGTCGAGGGTTTCGAAAAAATCGACGATTTCGTTAACGGTGGTATTAGACTGCGATTTCGCTCGTACGTCGAGTAACGAGGATGACATTTCTCTCTCTGGCGGTATTTCCGGTATATCGGGAAGCTTTTCCATACCGACCTTCAAGAGTTCCTGTAATCGGTCGGCCTCTTCTCGATACGTCTCCAACTCATCTTTGTTTTTACTAAGACTGTCAAAGACGTTGTTCACGTGAGTCATTTCTTGTCGAATTTCGCCAGATTCGGACGAATGTTGTTCCAACTTTTCATTTACATTCCAAAGCTTTTTGAACAGCTCGTATCTGTAGAATAATTGTACATAAACGGTATGAAATGTCACACGAAAAAAAACAACAAAAAAAACAACGTGATTTTAGAAGTGAGTTAAGAAGTTTCTGTGACTCAATAGTGCAAGTGGCACGATTTGATGAGGATGATACGAACAATAAGTATATAGGAATTTAAAATTCTCTGAGACACGTTCGTTGTTAGAGTACTATTTATACATGAATAGCGCCATCTACTATGATATTTTCAGGCTGTACTTAAAATTTTTGATTTCTTGTTGTTGTTGTTGTTGAATTAATTAAGATTTAGAAAGAGCCCGCGTAACGAACGCAGACTGAAAACATCATAAGGTGAACTTTCCTCAGTTCCAGCTAGCCTGATCTGTTTTGTGGCCATATTATGGTAATGATGATATCCTGGGCTCTCTAGTGCAATAAAATACAATTTTCTTAAGAATGGACATAAAGGCATAGAAGACTCGCCCCAAACCGCGTGCCTCCATCTGAAAAAGTTAACCTTCCGTTGCTTGCAAGTAAAGTTTTTTTTCGTGTCGCTACAAAATGTAGACAGTAATGAAACGTAATACCTTGTTATCTTTTATCTAGACCTGAGATGTCCGTCGCTGCTATGTACACTGTGTTGTAGGTATTGACCGTAGCTGCATGTATTGACTGTGCACTAGTGTCTAATTACCGACGGTAGCAAGCTGTGTGTGTATTTTCTGGGATTGATGGTGGTGTCTTAGACTTCTGTTACACCTCATTCGAAACTAGGTCAGATTACCGGCATGAGACGTTTCTCTTTGCACGAGTCTTCACACCCTTTATGAATTTCTAACGTACAGATCGCAAGTCATTCCTTGCATTGCAGAAATACTGTGTAACTGAAGAGTTATGAGCAAATTTAACTGCATGGATTTGTTCTTCCATGATGGCACTTAGATCTACAGGAAGCAGATGATTGCGTCTCTTTAGAATCAATTACGTCAATTGCTGAAAATTTGAAAGTGTCTCAAGTAGAAAGATGACTCCTGACATTTGGAATGTTTCTAGAAATGAAGCCACTAGAAAAGAAAATGGCATTTAATGTAAACACTCTCTCTAACAACTACATTTAAATGGCACACATCATCAGTGTGTTCAGTAGCAGTCTCTTCTCACGCAAACAAGAAACACTTCATTATTCTAAACGTGCACTTGAAACCCTAATTTATGACACTACGGGACAAGTATCCCACTGCATTCTGCCAGTGAGTTATAAAGAAAGGATCAACACTTGTCATGTAGATGGATCTACATTCACCAGCTTTCAAGAGCTTTGATGTTAAACAAATGTTCCACTCGCTTTCTTGGTTTAGTTTAGACCCCAGTGTAAAGAATTTGGTCATAAAGTTATGCATCTCTCGAGACACAACCATGTCCGAAAACAAAATGAAGGCCCCTAGCTTGTGTTAACAATTTAAACAGTTTGTATGATTTTTATTAGTTTTACAAAGGTTGTTTACTTTTCACAGAATATTAGACACTGAGCCTATGGCTCTGTGCACACTTGGAAATGAGCATAGGTTTCAACCCCACACTCTGAGTTCTGTTTCTAGTGTGAACATGGATCAGACAAAATGGACCCTACAATACATAGGATCGACTATACTACTGTGTAAATGCATAACTATTTCCATCAAAATTCTACTGAAACTGATATAAAACATGTTAAGGACACATAGTGATACAAAGATTACAATCATCTAATACTGAGAAACACAAAGATAACACCAAGATACAAACAGGGAAGCTGCAGACTACTTCAATGGTACAATGATATGGAGATAGGTAGACTAGATTGGGACCATAAAATGTTACAGCTAGGTTACACACTCAGGTCATTTGATAGCCAGATGGGTATCGGGATACCCCAGTTTGTACAATGCAATCACTATAGTCCTTTGAACGATGTATGTTCCAACTAGAATCATGGTATTGTCAGATAATACTATCTATTCAATGCTCTGTAACTAATTAGATAAATTAGAATCAGGCATGTCTTGAAGGTATAAATAAACCCATAATTATTACACAGTGTCAAAGTTAAGATTCCACTTATGTTTTTATTTGGAGGTTGGGAGATGGTGGAGGGTTGGGTGGGCATTGTGGAATGTTATCCATTATCACATTGTTTCTAATAAAACTGACTGGGTTTTAGTCACTTCCTAATGCAATGAGATACTTACGTCAGGCAGTGTTCTTTTCATTAATCCAGTGTCAAAGGCCTGAAAGGAGAAGAAAAACAAAACATTAAGACATTCAAATTCACAAGTTAGACCATTTTCAATTCTATTGCTGATGCAGCTGTCATCCAAATCATCAACACCACTACTTCTTTATTATGCTAAAAACATTTGAGATCAATTCTGAATTCTAAATGGGAACTTCTGAGGGATCCACTATGTTTCACATTCCACAACATAAACGTGATCATTCATTCCTCGTCCCAAACTCCTATCATTTCTCCTCCCAATCCCAACTCATACCTCCTCCCAATCCCAACAGCCTCCTCCAGAGCCCTAACCCAAGCTCTCATCATCTTGGCAATTTGGTAAACCTTCGGTTGGACTTGCATAATATGCTAATGACATGTGAAATAGTACAGTACAAAGAATAAACAATTGCTAAAACTTGATTTCAAAGCCATCCATTTGGCAGCCTCCAAATACTTTTATACTATCAGGCCTTGACAAATACTGTACAGTAGCCAACTCGCCATTAGCTAATAGAAAGTACACTACGCTCTACATTTTGGCGAGTGACTCGTGGGCTGGTCAATCCCCAATATTAGCAAGACCATCGTTAGAAACATTTCACATAATGATGACAGCAGTACCTTGGCAAACTTGAAGCAAGTTTAAGTTGTAAACTGATTTTTGTCAATGACCAATCTCAATGGGAATTAACTATGTAAATTGGTTTGCTATATGTACATGCATTTTGTACGAAAATTTTTCATGTGTGGAGGTGGTTCATGAACTTCACGGTGCATTATAAACATACAACGATGCTGTAAAGATTTGCAAGTGCAGTAACTAGTGAGATGTGGCGGCAACTCTCTTTAACATTGATCTTTATGTATGTTGTAGTTGTTTGTCTGACCAGTGTAAATTATGGCTTTCATTTTCTCCTTCGTACAGGTGACTTGACATTTTTGTGAAGGTGTACTGTACAGTACATTATCTCTATTCAACTCTCATGCAATATGAAAACAACTGTGGTCATGCTGCAAGGACTGTTTACTCCTCCTTGACTACTCATTTCCAGTGAGTAGTTTAGCATTCAAATTTTATATAGCAGCTTTTGAATGCTCTGAACTTTGTATATAAAATACGATCCATCTTCCTACTTTTGGCCATTTCGCATTGCTTATTCCGATTGGATACTGGATAAAATATTTGTTGTAATTTGTACTGATTATAGAAAGTAAAGAATGAAGGGGAACTTGGAAGAGATTGAAAATTAAGATACTTCTGTGGTACACGTTTTCAATCAGCAAACTAAGACATCTTTGTACATTAACCTGTGTACATTAACCTGTCTGTGCAAAACGCTGTCAGTAAAGATTTTGCCTTTCCGTATGCAAGAATGTGTGGAGCTATTTCTAATATAACTGCATCTAAATATATTTAGATAGCCACAGGGTGATAAAATGTTTGGTATTACCCATACATAATTCATGTTGCATATCCAATTTACGACTCACAGGCACCTTTCCTAATCAATGAAGTACTTTCCTGGGTCAATACAGAAGAAAATGAACCATAACATGGGTAGTATTCACTTAAAGGTCAAGTGACACGTATTAGATTCCCTTCAAACTTGCACAAATTGAGAAGGTATTTGCCAAAACTAAATACTGTAGGCCTAATATGCTAACCGAGATCCAAGACGTAAACAATACGTCACGGACAGTAAACAAAATAGTATATGAGAATGGGTGCACAACAGTAAAACAATCTACTAATACTGAGTACTAACCAAATGAAATATGTCTGTGTGACATGTTCCTGGGGCATGTGCTTCCACAACTTTTAAGGAAAATAGTAACTTCCTTAACTTAACTCGACCACACTCTCATGTTATTTTTGCTGCCCCATCAACAAATTGGCTAGCTAAGACTATGAGCAAAGTTAGGAAACATACCATCCAATGATTTACAAGTAGCCAACAGGTTAGGTGCATGTTGATCACAAATCTTTAAGGGGGGAGCACGCACACCTATCATATTTCCTTAAGTGATAGCAAAATATGTGATGAATAGCAACCCCGAATAGTAAAGAAAACATTTACTTCCATTTCAGAGATATCACTGTTGTTCTTTCTCATTTGATTGTTTAAATTATTCTAATACTGGTTTCGCTCAGACAATAAGGATGGAGTTATAGTATTATCATTCATGTTTATAAGAAAAAACAATCTCAGATGTTCAAAAGAATCGGTTTTTATTATGCTACTGATAAATGCCTTGTCAAGCTTTTTTATCTACAGAACAAGAAGGAGGGGAAAGGGGGGGGGGGTGGGGGAGATTTTCAAGGAAGTATATACTTACATTTGCCAGAATGAAGGTAACCAAAGGCATTAAGATGAACTGACAGATCATTCCGATAATGATTGGCCAAGGAGGGTACAATCTTTCTTTTAAGGTGGGCCAATCCATCAGGGCCCCCATCGACACATAGGAGATGATCAGCCACACTAACAGGGTGTAAGTGAAGATGACGCTAATCGCTTTCGGTACTCTCTTGACTTTGATGGTGTACGTCGCAGCTATAAGATCGCCCTCGACATCGACAAATTGTAAGGATTCGATACCAAGAAATTTGCCGGTTATTTTGACTTGAAAGGTTTCGTTGACAGGTACAGTGTTGTCTTCGTTGCCGAGCACTTCGACCTCAAATACTCGTTCGTCGCTGCTCCTGACGAGGTAATCACCGAGTTCCTCGTTTACAATCATGAAATCGACGGTGACTTCATCTTCGACTGATAGCAGTACTTCGGCGAGCTCCTCCTCACCTGTGTCGTCTTCCAGTAGTCTGACGATGGTGATTAGTTCCTGGTCTTCCTCGGGCACGTGACCACTAGTCAAGCACGCGAAGAGTACTACGGCGACGAAGATGGCCGACTTGGCTGAAAACATCATCTTTATTATTGTAGGACAACTTCTAAATTGGTGTAATGGTGGAGAGATAAAAATGGGAAAAAGAAATAAATGGTGACTGATATATATACGACAGATCTGATTCAGGACTTTTTAAATTTAAAAACAGAAGAAGAAGAAAGGGTTAAATTAAGAGCTGGGACCAACTACTACAGAAAGCTACTCTTAGATATTCGCTAAAAAATAGAAACTTCTTTGTCAGCACTTTATAGTATGTATAGTGTTCTATATAGTTACACGATGGTCCGCAAACTAACAAGAGACGTGACCAAAAAGGGTGGGTTCCGTGATATTAACAGCAGTGCGAAACTTTTATCTACAGTTTTCGGAACTTGCCGACGACCGTACTCCAAAGTCAGATTACATTCTTAGCATCGATTCTTCGGGGGTTGTCGGTCGGTCGGTGGTTGTCTGGTCGCGGGTCTAAATATTCTGGAGAGAAGTACGCCACCGATGTAGCGGCGTCCATACACCGGAACAACACTGGGCTAAATTGTAGTACTCGAGTCCACTCCCATATTCGTATGTACATTTGTAAGTACTAGTGATATTTTTGTACTCTTACTCGCATGGTAGAAAGGCAAGCATTAAGTACTCGTGATAGGCGTTGAATTTAACCTGTACTCGTACCGTTCTCATAATCATCCCCGTGATGGTTTTGTGCTCATACTTGTACTAAAAACCCGCGCGTACTCTTACTCAGGAAGGCAAGAAAATATACATATATTCAAGTACGTTTATCTGTACTCGTATTCGGAGAGAACAAAAATCATATCTGTACTCGCACACTTACTAGCACGGATGGGCTTCTGTTTATTCTGGTACTCAGAAATGGCAAGAATAATAGTGTACTTATATGTACTCGTACTCGAGTACATTTTTCTGTATATTCGCACTCATGGTGTTCTACCCGTGCTCAGAAAAGGCAAGAAAATGTACTCATACTCGAGTACATTTATCTGTACTCGTTATCTTACTAGGTATCTGCACATTCTTGTTCTCAGAATGGGCAAGAATAATGTACATTATATTCGAGTACAATTATGCTTACTAGTAAACAGAAAAGGCAAGAAAATGTTATCATACTCGAGTACATTTATCTGTACTCGTAATATTACTAGATTTTTCTCATTCTCGTACTCAGACAGGCAAGAATAGCGTACATTATATTTGAGTACATTTATGCTTACTAGTACTCAGAAAAGGCAAGGAAAGGTACTTGAATTTACCCATACTGATGGTTTTGTTCCCACAATAGAAGTCTGAAAGTTAGTAGCATGACTGGAAAGAGGGTGTATGGATACACTATAGGGCTCAGTACTGATTTTAATGAGGAAAGACAATCGACCGCTTTAAAGATAATTCAATCATAACAAAACAACAAAATAAAGCAAGTATAACACACACACACAAAAAGTAAAAAGAGGGCAAAGTTGACTTTTTTAGTACCCTGCCAGTGGTTATACGATGTGGAATTCAATGGCTGATACAGAACTGAGCTTAGAGTGGAATCGTGTCCTTTTGTTAGGCCCAAAATTAGAAAACTATTGTGTAGGTATAACATGTCCATTCCAATTAAAGCTCACACAATGCGTTGTTTGCACCCCATAAAAAAGAGGGTCTGGTCTTTCAATACTGATTATTCTTGTGAAACTAATACACTGAAAGGACTTCAAGTCGGTAATTGCATTGCTGAAATATTTCACTCATTTATGCTATATATAGAAGCTGTTATTCCTGTGCAAATATTTCTGTCCTTGATGGATACTTGAATCCTAGCAGAAGTATTGCCAGGTTTGTAGTACGAGTACAGAATTCCCATTGGTGAGAGACTGAGTACAAACAAGTACAATGCTCTAAGCACGAGTACTTAGTCTTGTACTAGTATTAATAATAAATCTCCAAAATGTCACGAGTACAACAACACGAGTACAAGTACCAGGATCCCCCCCCCCCCTGGTACGAGTACGACTACAATGCCCTAAGCCCTAAGCCCTAGTACGTATGAGTACTTAGTCTTGTACTAGTATTAATAATAAATCTGCAATATGCCACGAGTACAACAACACGAGTACAAGTATCAGGATGTCCCCCCCCCCCCTGGTATGAGTACGACTACCAGGGCCTAAGCCCGAGGACGTACTCGTACATAATGTGTTACTAGTATTAACACTAAATCTTCAA
>JAAAKB020252075.1:0-10814 GCA_010014835.2 Apostichopus leukothele | reverse complement strand
CTTTGGACCAAGTTTACATTCGCATTTCTACAATCCAGGTTGTTTTCTCGTCTTTCTGTGATATTGGAATTTACACTCTATGATGGCAACAATTCAAGTAGGTGTTCGCCTTTAAGGTTGGTTAGACAATCTGCGGTACTTTTGCATTACAGCCCATTTCAGAATGGAAGACTTTGATCATACTTATAGAACAAAGCGACGTAAAATTGCTGCCTTGGTAGAAGGACATTTACACGACATCATCACTGGTGAACAGTCTACGAGTAGTCATGGTGATACAGGTCCTCCTTTGTTGGAAGAAGTTCATCTGTCTGGTTGTGAACCACAACCCCACCACAGTGGTGACTCTGAGATTCACCTGTCTGATTGTAGTGAGCCACTTCCTCACCACCCAGACTGCCATTCAGACTCTGATGCAAGTTCTTTAGGGTCTGAAGAATTCATTGGACAGTCTGATCACTCTGTGACCAGAAATTCAGATGAAGAAGCACCAAACATTAGAGAAGAGCTGAAAGAATGGGCACTCCAGTTCAATATTTCACATACAGCAGTATCTGCCTTGTTGAAGATTCTTATCATTTCTCACTTGGAGCTCCCCGCTGATGCTAGAACTCTACTCTCTACACCAAAGGAAACAAGACTTCGGGGTGTGGCTGGTGGGTCCTATTACCATTTTGGGGTTGTCCATTCTATAACGTCCCAACTAAAGAAGTTCTCCACTGATTTGGCAGGTAACACATTAACACTACATGTGAACATTGATGGAAGTCCTCTGTTTAGGAGTTCAAACCTTTCACTCTGGCCAATCATTGGAACAATCAAGGAATTACCAAAAAGTGATCCATTTGTTATTGGCATTTATTCTGGTACAACAAAGCCAAATTCGGTTGACAATTACTTAGAGGACTTTGTTGAGGAAATGAAACATTTGAATGGTACAGGTCTGAGCTACAATGATATGGTTTTCCAAGTTGTTCTTGGTGCAGTTGTATGTGATGCACCTGCTCGGTCATTTTTGAAATGTGTCAAAGGTCACTCTGGCTATAATTCGTGTGAAAGATGTGTTCAGAAGGGAGTTCATAACCAAGGCCGGATGACCTTCTTAGATTTGGATGCCGAACGCAGGACTGACACTTCTTTTTCTGCAAGGGAGGATGAGCCTCATCATATTGGGGATTCGTACTCTCCATTTTGTCAACTGGGCCTTGGATTAGTTTCTAAGTTTCCATTAGATTACATGCATCTCATTTGTTTGGGCATTGTTAGAAGGCTGATTTTGCTATGGATGAAAGGGCCATTGAAGTGTAGGTTGTCTGCCAACACTTTGAAGGTAGTTTCAGAGAGGTTGATTTCATTCAAAAAATACTTTCCAAGAGAATTTTCAAGGAAGCCAAGGTCAATCTCAGAGGTGAAGCATTGGAAAGCTACAGAGTTTCGTTCCTTTCTGCTTTACACAGGACCTGTTGCATTGAGTGGTTTAATACCTAGTGTTGTGTATCGCAATTTCATGACGCTTTCTGTAGCGATCACCATATTGTTGAATCCAGCTGTATGCACTCAATATCTTGATTATGTTGAAGGTTTACTGAAGGTATTCGTCAAGAACTTTGGAAACATTTATGGTAAACAATTTGTTGTGTATAATGTTCACTCAGTGATTCATTTGGTTGATGATGCAAGGCGATTTGGTGCACTCGATAATGTATCTGCCTTTCCATACGAAAACTTCTTGGGGCAACTGAAGAAACTTGTAAGGGGGTCAAACTGTCCATTGACACAAATTGTTCGTCGGATCAGTGAAAAGGAGGAATTGATGGTCACAGGTGCAAACAAAGAGGTACTTTTGCACAAAAAGCCCCACTTTGGTGGACCATTGCCTAGGGATTATTGCAGATGTAAACAGTTCGGTCAATATCATGGACGCTTGTATGTTAGTTGTGTGGAGGGTGATAACTGTTTTATGGTTGATGGCAAAATTGTTGTTGTGAAGAATATCCTTCTTTCCAATCAAGGAGACACCTTCGTTGTGTGTGAACATTATCTTAGTGTAAAGCCATTTTATACATACCCACTGGAGTCGACTAGTCTGCAAACTTTTACTGTTAGTAAATTGTCTGGGAATATGTGCGTTTTCAACGTAGATGATCTGTCAGAGAAGTTTGTTCTCCTACCTTTTAAAGACAACTCCTATGTTGCTATTATGCAGTTGCATACCCAGTAGTCCATATTTAACACATTTGTTTGAGCTACATGTAAGTATTCCCAATGTTTGTCAATGCACATACATTATAGGTTTTGTACCAATGGAAATAACACAGAGGCCTGATATTTCTGATATTATTTTTCCCCTTCCAGATGTTTGCCGTTGTAGAGTTTGTCGAGAACGGAAGAGGACAAGTGTTTCTGGCCAACCACTGCCTCCAGCAGCAGAATTGCCAGACTAGTGTCTGCTGCAGAGGAGCCAGACGAGACATGGCCTGTCTTTGCAGTTCGTGTCCTTGGTAAAGCTGGTAAGTCTGTGTCAATTTGTTGTCAGAGACGGCAACATGCTGAATAACCATAATAATACTATATAGGTAATAGTTGATTTAATCTTCCCATCCATGTGTACAACATGCGTACGTCACTGTTGTATTGCCTGTTCATTGTATTTTAAAGTATTTAAACATACCTCAATTTAAACATACCTTAATGGCATATGATTATAGCATGGGGTAGTAGTCTAGGTATTAAAATATGGCAGAGTTTTTGGAACAGTTTACCTTACAGGGTAAGGCACATTTTCCCCTAAAGGATTGTAATGCATTAATCACATTTCCTTAATTATTACAGGTTCTTACATTAGAGCAAACGAAAAACTGGTTCTGGCAGAGGATACGTCGGACCTCCAAACAGATACAGAGGAGCCAAAGAGGAAGAAAAGGTATATATTCTATTCTTTCCCATTAGTCAAATTTTGTTTGTAACAACTCTAGTCAGGGTTTCCAGGTTTCTTCCAAGGTGGAATGTCATGTGGTGTCATTAGTTGCAGGTTTCTTCCGAGGTTGAATAAACATTTAGTGGTGTCATGGGTTGTCTATATCTAGGTTTGAAGCATGGTCTGCTTCCAGCATATACTGTACACAATATAGTAGCATCGGACAATTCAGGGAATAACTAGGCCAAGCAATATTTTGTGAATTTGTGGACCAAGCAGTCATAATAATTACCCAGTTCTTTGTTTAAAAACTAGTTTTTGAGTGGGGCAAGAGTTCCCTGGAAACTGGTGTATTCCACAATGCACACTGCAATACTACAATTAAATAACATTGACCACTATGACTAGAACTACATGTTGCAATCCTACTCATGAATACTGCATTGTTATAATACAGTAAGCGTTCAAGTTAATCATTCATATCGCCAGTTGTGCAACTGCATGGCCACCATAATACAATTCTGGTTGATGCAGTATTGTGGGACGATTAGTAGTACTTCAATATTGTGATAAGCAATTCATTTTTTGTCCAAAAATAACCAAAAGTATACAAATTGTATTGTATGTATTTCTATTAACATCATTTTTGTGGATTGTGCTGCATATATGTCCCCAGAAGAAGACAATTCTTGATGCTTTTCTCAACAGGAAGACACAGCGGTACATCTCAGATTCAGAGTCTGAAGCAGAATCATTGAGCAGTGAGGGAGATGGTGCCGCTGAAGTGCTACCCCCGAGCCCTCCACTGCCCTTTCGAATGAGCTACCCACCAGCCAGGTCATCTTCAAGCCGGCCCATGCCCACCACATCCACCCCATCCAGGCCTGGGACATCCAAGCCATCATCCAGATCCCTAACACCAGCCAGGTCGTCGTTAAGCCTGCCTACGCCTCCATCCACCTCAGCTAGACCATCCATACCGTCAACCCCTCGTCCTACAGATGCTATTGACTTCTCTGGAGAAAGAACATTTCGTAAAATATTATCTTTGTTAGAGGAGTTAAAGCAGACTCAGCAGATCCATGGGAAAATGATCAGCACATTACTGAGGCAAGACCGTGATGTGGATGATGTTGGCCTTCCGGAGGGGGCAGCATTTCCAGTAACAACACTGGAGGAATTGGCTTCCATGGAGGAGAAGCTAGTGGATCCAGCCTTTCATAGAGGAGTGGTAAGTAGAAATGCTAATGTGGTTCATCCTTTGTGTCAATGTAGGGCGGCCTACATGACATTTTGTGTCTAGAGTTGCTTTAGGGGCAAAAGTAAAAAAGTAGGAAATTTATTGTAATTGGAGTTTTGGAGTTCTGCAAATTAGCTATGTTAAAAAGTTGGTTTCGGTATCAAATGAAAGAGTATGACATGCCCTTCAATTTATTTAACACTGGCCCTAGAGTTGTTGTACCCATTTTGGGGGTTTAGAGTATGTTTTGGCAATATAATACTTGTTTAAATTCTCAATGTGTCAAAAAAAAATTGCTTTACTTTATTAATTAAAATCACATATTTGTCTGGGACTTCAAATTGATATAAATTTGGTCTTGTTATTTTCACAGGTTCATCACCTCGGTGACCTAGGTGGAAGGAAAGTGGAAGAGGCAGTAAGGAGGGTCATGGCTTCTGTTGTGGCAAATTCATTGTGCAAGTCGCTCTCTTTCACCGGGAGAAATAAAAAGATGGCCTTTGGTACAACCAAGTTGTTTTTGGTTGTTTACCGTAAGTGATTATTGTTATTCAGTTGCCTAATTGTTGCGTAACTACCCTTTACAGTTGTAATGTTGCTATTTAAATCTTGTTCAATATTCTCTAAAAAAGGCCATCACACATTCCCCAAAACAAATTTGTTAAAGAACGATCTTGCCGATTGTGACATTATGTCATTTTTTTCAAGCAATGCTTAAAATATTGGCAAACAAATGTAATGATTCACCAAAAATAGTCTCTGCATTGCATCTGTTCAGGTTTAATATCACTATGTAACATTGCATAAGCCTAAGCTATATATAATACTATATAAAGTACGGACAAAAATTAATACTGCGGTATCGATATATTGCCCAAGCCTGATTAGTGCTGTGCATTTCCGGTTAATTGGCTAACCGGTCGAGAAAACCGGTCGGTTACGTGTAACCGGTAACGTTGCATAATGTGTTTTCAAATTGTTGTGCCATCACGGTACTATAAGCCTTGTTACAACAAATGCAGCGGTAAGATAGGGCTATTTGCGTGGTTTAATTGTCGGCCCACATTTCATGCAATCTAGCATTTTACGAACCTAATTCTTATAAACTACCTACTCTCGTTACTAATATATTGTTACTATATAGTAATCCCAGTATATCATTATGTACGTTTCTGTACAGTATAGTCACTACTTCGAAGTTGGAACACCCTCGAAGTTCAGACACCCCGAATAAATGTACAATTTCACTCCAGCAACTAACGTTAGTAAGAATTAGCTTTTGAAAAAAAAAATCACAAAATAATTTATAGTTTATGCAACGAATAACTCCTGAATGACATGTTTGCCTCTAGGAGGATAATTTTTGTAAGCAAAATCCTACAGCATTTTATTATTAAGTGTTCGAACTTGGAAGGGTCCATCCTACTGTAGGCCTACTTCCGCATTTCGCCCCACAATAACGTAATCTCGAATACAACTAACTTCTGTGAACATAAATTTGTATTCAATGTGAGAAATGCTTATTTTCTCATAACAACAACAAAATAATTTCCCAATCCGATAGATCATACCTTAAAACACTGTTTTTGGTTGAATGTAATGTGCGATGGCCTCTTTAGAGAGAATTTTGAAACGGATTTAAATAGTGGTGTGTGTGTGTTTTTGAGCATGATATTAGGCGATAGGAAAGTCAACATGGGTTATGATGGTGACACCCTGGTCTGCGTGCTTAATAATACATTGAATATTGTAACAAAGAAATAATGAAACCTAATATCATCGTTCGCGAAATTAGGTATATAAATGGGCTATCCACCAAACAACGTTAAATGTGTTCATGCCTTTATGAATTCAAACACACCCACATGCAACAAATTTAAACCTATTTAAGCTTCGCTTTTCAAAGAAAAGTTAAATCAGGTTCGTGGGTGTGTTTCCTTTGTGTTTTTGTCAATAGGATTTCACTTGCCCACAGAATTTTACGTAGGCCTAGGCTTTTGATTTTTGTTTGTGCCGATTGTGTGCACAACGGTTTTTTGTCAATAAAATTTGAAACTGGGAACCGGACGTTCGGTCGGTTAACCGTGTAACCGTCACAGCACTAAGCCTGATAGTGTTAGCGCTAGGATCATAACTAAGGGGGAAATTCCTCTTCCCAATTTTTTGGGGTGATACACTTAGTGTGTAAGCTTAATTAAGGAATTTATATTATTAATCATTTCAGAATCTGTAAAAAGGAACTCTGTGACTGCAGGCTGCAGCAAACACGAGGTTGAAAAAGCCGTACAGAAGTGGATATACGGCGCACGAGACCGGGATGGTAACCGGGCCAAAAGATCTCGTCAGGCAGAGCATCTGGCAGACCAACAAGGAGAGGAGCCTTGAGCCAACACATGGATAGGGGGGTGGGGAGTGTGGGAGATTAACACTTGGGCGTCAATATTTCTACAAAAAATGGGTGTGGGAAAGGGGGTTGGGGAGTGTAGGTTGGAGGGGACGGTAACTTTTGTATTTATCAAATGTATATATTTTTCATACTTTCCATATTCATATTTATTAATTCATATTTATTAAATGTTTTTTTAGTTAGTATTTATAAAATGTTTATTTTTCTATTGTTCAATATTTTTACAGTTAACTAGATGGGATGTGTGGGTTGGAAGGGTGGTATTTATATATTCACTTTTTACATGTAACTAGTTCTATAGGCGATAGTTATTATTTAACATTTTTTTGCAATATTAACAAATTATTTTTTACTACCCTTTTTCTATCACCTTGGCAACTGGCAATTTTAGCAATTGATAGGGGAGTGTGGGAGATTCACACTTGGGCATCAATATTTCTACAAAAAATGGGTGTGGGATAGGGGGTTGGGGAGTGTAGGTTGGAGGGGACGGGTAACTTTTGTATTTATCAAATGTATATATTTTTCATACTTTCCATATTCATATTTATTATTTCATATTTATTCAATGTTTTTTTAAGTATTTATAAAATGTTTATTTTTCAATATTTTTACTAGATGTTTTAGTACTACCTTTTTTCTTTCACCTTGATCACCTTGGCAACTGGCAATATAAAATAAAATGAGATAAATTTTAGTGGAGGTATATGAACTAATTTATCCCAATACAATTGGGGCCCAAAAACAGCCACAATTGAACCCAATTGGGGCCAGATGGTAGCCCAAATTTAGCCATTCAGGGCCAGACTCCAGCCCATGAACAGCCACAATTGAATCCAATTGGGGCCAGATGGTAGCCATGGATAACCACAATTGAACCCAGATGGAAGCCCATGAATAGCCCCAATTGAACCCATTTGGGGCCAGATGGTAGCCCACATTTAGCCCATTCAGGGCCAGACACTAGCCCATGAACAGCCACAATTGAACCCAATTGGGGCCAGATGGTAGCCCATGAATAGCCACAATTGAACCTAATTGGGGCTAGATGGTAGCCCAATATTTACCCAAATTTAGCCCATCTGGGGCCAGAGACCAGCCCATGAATAGCCACAATTTAACCCAAAATAACCCAATTAGGGCCAGAGTTCAACCCAATAAGGGCCAGATGCTAGCCCTAAAACTGCCAGAATTCAACCTTAAAAAACCTAAGTTGGCCCAAGTTAGTGCCCAATCAGTGCCCAATCAGTTTGCCCATTCGGGGCCAGATGTTTCCCAAGTGACAAAAAGAGTCTGGCCCACATCGGGCAACCCAACCTGGGCCCGATTGGGAGCCCGATTTGGGCCCAATAAGGCCCAAATAGGAATTGTTGTGTGAGCTGCAGTATGTCCATTAAATACGTCAGTGGCTCAATGAGTTGCTACGCTCTTTAAAATGTACGGAAGCTTACAATTGCCATCTTAATATTTAATATATTTAGGAAACTATTACTTAACTAGCGCCATCCCTTTGACATAAAGGAAATCCTGTGTTGCAATCCTGATTGGTAGGTAATATTGTTTTCATTCCCAAACAGTGAAGAGTGCAAATTAGTAATATGACGTAAATTAACATACTTTCAATAAGTCTTAATTCATAAAAAAAATATGTTATAGTTTGTGGTTGGAGACTCTCTCTTTAGGTTAAAAGGGAAATAAACCCTAGCCCTTTTGGCTTATAGAATACCGTTTTGCAGTACGCTCTTTTCGATAGAAGCAACACGAATGCTTGAAAACATTTCTTAAAACCTTAAAATCGATTTAATTGCCACCCATGGCATTCACCATTTTGTTTGATTTGCGACAATTGGGGCTTGTTTCGTGGCGTAAGCGAGCCACGTACATATCGCATTTCAACACATTCAAACCTTCGGAGCCTAACATTTCTTACGCGCCGTTAACGATAACTAAAGCAATATGTAGACTTTCCGGACTCTGGATTTTGAAAAAAAGATATAATGGATGCAAGTGGACTTGACTACTATCAATTGAAGCCTGAATACACAGTGCATGAATTCGAGCCTAAATACGCAGTGCAGGACTGAGACAACGTGACTTATAGATTGCTTAACAGACATAATCACTCTGATGTTAGTATTGTAAACACTAGTAACACTTCTGTGACGGAGGGACAAGCCTGGTGTTTTTGTGCCTTTTGTACGTTCTCTTTTTTCTGGAAACCTTTTCCCGTCAGGAATAACGTAATACTTTTTTCCCTTCCCTGCTCCTGCCTCCCCTTCCCTCCTGTTTACACAACCAAATGATTGGCACTCCGGCATTTTGCATCAAATTCCGAACAATCTCCAAGATCAAGTGTACAATTCATACGCAGGTAGGGAAATTGTTTAACTTATGATGTGGCTCGCTGACGTCATTTTTGAAACACCCTTTTTACATAATGGCCACCAACACAGTATATGTGAACAATTCATTAGAAAATCACTGGAAATTCGGGGAAATATAATGTTGACTTGTTATTTCACAGAGAGTGTAAGAATATAAGTCTCTACTATGAGGTCACTGGAAACCCTTGGGTTGATTTTTCCTTTAATACCATGTCACAGTGACGTGCGTGTGTATGTGTTATTGCGTAGTACTAATAAACAATAATTCCATTTGGATTTGTTTCCACCGAAAGTTTATAAGCACTGTTTATTAATACACATATTTGTACCATTGGTTTTCACATGGGAATGAAGTAGTATAGTATGCCCTTTTCGCACCCCTTTTGGAGGTGGAGTTGGAGGTGGAATGAGGTGGATTAGTTGGGGGCGTCCTTCGTGTAGGGTTCGGTGCTGTCAGCCCTATGAGAGGTGCGAACAATGCACTCATTGCTTTTATTATAATTATTATTTTTAACTTTGCTTTATCCTATTTAAGTATATAAAAATATAATAATAATAATAAAAATAGCTTATTAAACTTCATGAATGTTAAAACAAAACAAACACAAACAAAGCAGATCAAACAAAAATGTTGGGATATTTTAATCATTTATTTTCCTTTTAAAGATTAGTTCCAGTTATGTTTCAGAACAATATTTTACAATGTGTCTGAAAGTTATACGTTAACGGAGAGAAAAATACCAGGCAACAGTGAAACGTATTACGCCAATTAGTATGGATGACTATAATTAATTGTTGATTAAAAAATGTTTTGTTTTTAATTTTTAAATGATTTACCACATTTTGTGACTTTCCTCCTTGATTTTTAACATTAACCAATGTTTTCTCATCCTGTACTGTTTTGAATTTTATCTGGAAACCTATTTTAAAAGTATGATAACGGGTTAGGAAGTATAAACCAATAGAATATGAACGATTTTAACCTATATCGGGTACTTTACTGGTAAGGTACATTTCTTTTTTATTCGAAAAGTATGAACATGTTCAACTGATATACTTTTATTACAAAATATTCTAATAATATACTACAAATCGTTTGTTGTCAATATACCGAGAAGTTACAGAAGGCAATATACAGTAAATACATATTTGCAAACATCCAGTTTGTGGCTTAACAGGATCGAGTAAATAAATATTAAAACAATTTCTGAGGGTGGATTAAAGTTATGTAGTAAAGAAATGTCGTTAAACATATAATGGGTGGATTAAAGTGATGTATATAACTAGATTAATATTTTTGGACATACTATGCATGACTAAAAGTAACAGAGTAAACAAATATCACTCAACATACACTCTGTGAATTAAAGTGATATAGAATCTCGTTCTAACCATAAATGTCTTCGCGCGTTTACATTGTTTATAATGTACCAGTCAGTTTTCCCGAGTTGCTTTGCTTGTATATTAAATAATCCAAATGATTTTTTTTGACAAATGATTTGTAACTTTCCACTTATGAAAAATGGTTTCCTTCTTAAAGGAGTTAAAATATATTTGTATTACTAATTATATTCCTTTCAACATTTACTTCGTTTTTGGTTCCCACTATTTTAGTAAAATCTAGAACTTTCATCAAATTATACTTACTACCACCAAGTTTTTAAAATGCACTTGTATGTCCACAGTTATGTGGACATAGTGCATTGTTTGATCCAATGAGTGATACTTTTACAAGCAAACGATTAACATTGGATTTTAGTTAATCATCTAAGAAGTCTTGTTCACATAGGTTTCTCTTCACTGATTTCTGCCACATTACAAATCTTATCTCGCATAGAGATAAAGAAAAATAGATTATTGTAATGC
>JAAAKB020252064.1:0-10816 GCA_010014835.2 Apostichopus leukothele | reverse complement strand
AAATATATAATAACGTCTACTCCACGTAATGGGGACTTAGAGAGAGATTTGCACCAGTCATAAAGTAACTGTAAAGTCAACGTTGACTTCCCGTAGCCAGGTTCTCCTTCTAGAATATGTCGTTTTGTTTTTAAACAGCTTTCTTTGACTAATTCATGATAGGATGACAATTTATCCCACTGTGCCTCTCCTTCAGATATACCTGTCATGATTTCAATACCGCCCTCAACAAAAACCTTGTCCACGCAATACATTCTGTCTTTGATGTAGGGGATTGGTTGAACAGAATCATAAAATATTTCATATTTTGCTTTTAACTGATTGATGAATCGCTCAGCTTTCTCAGAGTAACCTGTAAAACAAATAATCATTGCTTTAAAGCAAATACACTGTTATATGTGGCAATACACGTTTGTCATTACGTTAACTTGAAAATAAATTGATTCCTTTCGTGGATATTGTTGTATAACAACAACCAGAGATCAATCGATGTTTCATCATAAGTGTTTATAAGTCAAGTGTCATAATATTCACTATTCCATACAAGTTATATATGAGTAAGTGGTATGAAGAAATACCCGGTATTTATTAGTTGAAACATTGAAATATTAAATTTATGTTTGTTTAGCCAAGTGTGATCAATAATCGTTATACTTTGTAACTGACGTTCTACAAAAACCCAAACTCGTTATACTTCACATTATTTGTATTCATTTAGTATTACTTGAACTTAGGCTATAGTAACTCCAACGACAACATTTCTCGCCACGACATTGATATTTATCTTGCAATGTGGGATCAATACAGTCGTTCTAGGAGTCTTCCAGGGTGAACAAAAAATGCTCGTATTGTTTTCCAGTAAATAGTTATAAACGAATTTGTTTGGTTACATTGATATCTGCAAGATATTTAATTAATTTAAACAAAACACTCATGCACTCATTATTGATCAGTCATAATGAACTATTCCGTCCGTGCCTGAACATAGCTTAGAAATTTGCCTTCCTACATCTAATATTTCCTATAAGTTGGTATCATTCGTATTCAAGCAAAGTCAGAGTAGCAAAGATATACAAACAAGTTGTATGATATATATAGATTGAAACTATGCAGGTAATAAAAACAGCTACAATGTATTGGGGTTATGGCATGGAACGCCAAAGGCTACTGTAGGCTAAATATTCCTAATATATTCAGCAGTAATGATGTTAAACAGGCTTATTAGAACCCTTACTTCGATTGAAAGAGGATTGTCTTTATCTGATCAAGTTACAACTCTGACTTACTTACATAACTCATAACATGTTTCAACTATGTTCATTCACGCAACATTTATACTTTTAGGTCAGTTTATTAGTTTAACTTATACAAAACATTCTTACCTCTATGATGACCTTATGAAAAATCCACATCTCTTTGATGAAGTAATCACATTTCTATCATATTTCTAAATGATTAGCATGTCTCTATATGTTTACATATATAAGACACATATCTATGATTACCTTGTGAAAATCCAAATGATTTTGGTTAAAGTGAAGAAACATTCATGTCCCTATGGTAAACGTATAAACATATTCATATTTGTATTATTTACGGAAAGAAGGCATGATCTCAAAGGAATTTGGGGACCATTCCATACAAATATTTACGTAAGATTAGAAATAGCAATCTAGTTCTATATATAAATACTTTTTACAACTTAAACAGTGTTATTGCATTAGTCACGAGAATCATGCATTAGCAAATTCATGTTTTTCAAATGCACCGCAAACCACCTGTTGATGGCAGTCAAGGAAAACAACTTCGTAAGTTTATTAAAGCTCAATAATAATTATTATATATTTTTGTTGTGAAATACACTTTACTAAAGTCTTTTTGACTTTAATTAATTATGTACGTCAATGGAAGCTATAGACATTCCAGATATTCTCGCCATACTAAACTTCGACATTGATAGGTGAGTTACTTTCAATGTTGTCGAACTTTGGTTCTGCTAATGCTTTTTGCAACCATGAATTATCCAGTGATATTCGTTCTATTGTTGAAAACATAACGTTTCGTATATATAAATAACCCGCGGGTGGAGATACTCAAATAATAGCTTTCTGCTTTGATCAAACATTAATCTTATCAATTTGAGTAAAAAAGTATAAAAAAGGTTAAAACAGTAATTGTCAGAAGTAATAAAAATGTTGCAGAAATTTTTCCAAATTGAATGACACGCTGAGAGTGAAATTTGTTCCTTCAACTTAAACTTTGTATTGGTATATTATGCGCAGTAAATTACTGTTGATAAATGGAAAGATGAATCAAGTGATGAGGACAAATTGTGAGGGAAAGAAGCAATTCACGTCATTTAGTGTCGATGAAATAATTTAGTATTTGGTGAATAAGTTGCTTTTATGTAGCAAAACTCTTTCAAATGTTGTTTCATGCAAGAAGTGTCACAAACTTAAAAGAACGATCCAACGACTGTATTGTCAACTGACTTCTTTACTGAAAAGTGTTATCGTACTTGTAACAGGAATCACAACATATATCAGTTTACATTCTGGTGTGCATATTATTTCAGTTGCACGATTTTATACTGTACTTCCAATGAATGTCGGATGGAAGACACAATACCCACGATACATAATGACTTTTTTAGTTGCAAAGAGGCGTTTATTCAAGGTGCTTCAACTCTCGGACGTGAAATGATAATTTCGGATTTATAGCCAGATACTCGTGAAACCTAACTTACCAAGGACACAACATGCTCTGGAATATGTATATAAATATATATCTGGAATATGTATTTTATACGATTCGGAATGAATGATTACACTCATAGATTGGGAATTAATTTGAATCCGTAACACAACTTCTTGTCCTGTAGGATCCTTTTTTTTAAATTTTGTGATACCTTTTAACAAATTAAAGTTATACGTGATATACTTTGCAGAAAATCATGTCGTTTTGATGATTACGATGTTTCTTAGGGTAGTTTTATTATTAATAAATAGAATTATCAGAAAATTAGTAAACGCAAATTAATAATGAAGAAGGATATACGGGCTCTTGTATCGTAAGCTAATGTGTCAGAAATGACGTCATTGGAGGAGAGCTTCGGGTTCAATCAAGCTGTGGATAAATGTATTCTTTTACTTGTAAATAGACGAGATGGCTTTAAATTGTAACATTTTAAGAACAAATAAATTCATCTTCTTGTGGTTGTTTAATTATGAGATTCAAAATATAAAAATATATAAAAATACGTTGATGTGGCACATCGTAAATTGAAGTCTCATTACGCTACTGAGAAACATTTATACATTATGCTAACCATTTCGATAAGTCTTGGCCTCCTGCTTACAGATTTATTTTACAAAAATTTGAGTCAATCTCACCTGGCTATGTAATATTCAGACAGATCCCTATGATATAGTAAAACAAAGAAAACAAAAACGTGTTTACAAATTTAATGTATGAAGTTTACTTCGTTCACAAAACTTCGTTACTGATGTCGCAATTGCAACCTTCATTCTAAATTGGTAAATAAAAGAAGCATCATTTTTGTGCCAATTTGCGAGTATGATTGGTACCCAATTGACAGTAAAATGCCGATTAAAATACAGAATAATAAACACGTCTATTTGACCGAGTTTATACAGATCAGTCGATACATGTTATACCAAAGAATGCCATTGATTCCAATATGGTAATTGAGCCCGCCTCCGGTTGAAGGAGGAGTGAACGAAATCCGGGGGAAATGGTTTCTATTTCCATGGACGCTTTATACAAATGTTTGGATCTTTTGACTTCTAAGACAACTGGAAACATGTTCGGTGCGTCTTCTTGGACCACTGAAGCAATATCACGAACGGTCAAACAAAAGTAATTGTTGACATCATGTGGCGAGAGCCAAAAAATTGGCTTACAGTCCCCACGCTGTAGTTCTTGATTGATATATTCCTCAACTTCATGTCGAATGATACGACGTGCATGGCAGCTCACATGAATCTATTTGACTGTCAATGCGAGTATGTAACTAATCTTCACCATTACAAGTGACGAGATGACTGCCATTACAGATGAGTGTGTCAGCAGGGTTGTACGGAAAGACATGCAAGGTTTGCATTGGGGAAGTCTGATCGGTCACGTTCGTAAAAGCTAACCAATGCAAGAGAGTACTGTGAAATTCCTTTTTTGCTATCGCAGAGGAACTTTACGTTCACGGCAAGGCCAGATCCAGAGAAATCACAGCAAGAATCCTTTTTGAAGCTATGAATCGTACTAATTCCAAAGCCTAAATCACGTGTTGATCAAAATCTAAAGCTTCGGGAAAATGGAGGCTTGTCAGGTAGAAACAATTGTGGACCTGTTCGTGAGATAAAGATAAACCGTCTAAGAATTGTAAACGCACTTCAACTTTTTCAATCTAATTTGTTATTTGTTTTTCCCCTGTTATTTCAAACTGAAATTTTATTCTTAATCTTTTAAGTTTTAATGAACGTTTTTACCCGTTGCTAATTGAAATGAATATAGTTGATAAATAGAAATTCACTCTTATCAAAATAATGCGTCATGTGGGCCTAGTGGCATTGTGTTTAAATGGCAGTTCTCGACACGAACTGTTTTTCCAAGACCTTGTTCTTTGAATTACACTGACAAGTATCCTGAAAGTCCTCATTATCACTCATCCAGAGCAACGAAGGGATTGTGTGCTAAATCTCCCTAATCACATTACCATACTTTGCCGCATATTTTGAAGACGTCTAAAAATATCAGATAAAAGTTCTTCTGATGAAACGTGCAAAAGTTTACGTCAACCTATCAGGAACGAAATTCTTTTCGAGTTTCGTTTTCTTCTATATTTCTTGCTATGTAATGAGGAAGAAGGTGAGGCTTTCCAAGTTAACGAAACATCTTTCTTCCTTAATTTACCAGATAGCTACACTCATTGCTCCGAGACGGGATGCACTCGAACTTTCAAGACGATTTAGTGTCATATTTGTAAAACTTCATAAATATTCTAGCCATCTGGCATTTTGCAGAGAGCAAACCAATAATATGATTTCGTAACCTTTAACAGACGTCCCTATGTTGTTTACGAGCAAAGAAACGTAATGTGATTAGATGTAGAATTTCGATGTGAGTTGTCGGAAAGAATTGAAAATATACTAATGTTAGTTCTGTAGTTTTCTTGGCGTTTCTCGACTAGACCGTTACCACTGTTCCAAAGCTGCTTGCCATTTTTCAATTTGAGTCTTTTATTGAATGGCTGAAATAATTTACAATTCCATTCAGATTGATCGGAAACAATTATGGACGTCTTCGAAAATTGACATTCCTGACAGAACTGCTCTTTCAATAGCTACAAAGATGATATTAATCTCTGACAGTTAGCTTTGTCTTCAGAGTTAATGCGCCGGTAATGACCTGTTTATCTCTGTCCAAGTTAAAACAAACATTCGTTTGCAGGTTGTGAATATTATCACAGGTTACGTTCTCTGCATGTGACACTCAGAACGTGGTTACGGAGGATATTAGTCTGCAAAACAAAACAAAAATTGACAGATCCCTCTGATTTTGGTCAGAAGTGTAATCTATGATCCATGTTAGCATCATTGTTTTATATGTCACGTGGATTATTTCATAACACCGTCTTATTTAACAACTAACAACTCATCTTTCTATCATGTACGTTATCAACTGAGTGTAATTGATGTAAATGTGTACAACTTCAGTGGGGGTTTCTTGAGGATAGTATCAATTCAATGTGGTTTCAGATAACAGTTTAGTTATGGAATAACCTATATAAACATATATATTATAGTGGGGTTGAAACCCTATGCCCTGTGACCAAAATCTCTGAACCAAGGTTTTTTGGTCTGTAATGATGCATTATGGTATATCAAACAATTTAAGCTCCTACATACCTTGGCTTAGGGTCAGCAACTTTTTGTATGGCCGTTGCTATGGCAACCACCCAAAAGCAGTAAATCATCTGTAACTTCTAACATAATGAAAGAAAACAAGTGATGATGGTGTCAAAACATAGGTAACTGTGGGTATTGATTTGACCCTTAAACCCACGTCTGGGTCGTATGTGACCCACCTCTTCCCCGTGTCACGCCCAACTCGAAACTGCCATTGTGTACCGAGAAAATCGGGCAGCAGGATGCAGGGGCACTGGGGCGTGACGACCCGCGCTGTTCCGAACACAAAGGGGCGGACTTAAGCCTCCTCTGCAATTGTTGCGCAAATCCCACCGTGCTTATCGAGAGCCGTGGGCTAAGGGGTTAAGACCGATGCTGACGTCATCTGCCCTCCCGATGACGTCATCATCGGTCTTAAATCAAATTAATGACCGAGCACCATGTATTTATCCCCATGCATGACAAAGTTAATGAGAAATTTGAATAAGCCAAATCTCTTAGTAATGACATGGTATATTTTTGGCTGTCTTACATGGAAAATGACAGACATCCTGATGATGACCATTCATTCTCTACGCAGTCAGACCTTTGATGAATTTCTTAGGTCAATGAAGGAGATGTTACCTTGGTTGAAGATTTACGATAATGACAAGTAATCAAGACTTCTTCCAGATCATTGGGCAACACTTGTAGGTTTAAATGAAGAGCAGCGTGCATATTTAATGAGCCACTTTGCCCATTCAATGACAGGAAATCGATATTCGGGACTTCCCTTTGATCAATGGATAGAATGCACAATAAACAAGGGTTCAAAGTTGAAGACAGGTTGGCACTTCATACTCAAAAATGACAAACAACCTCTGACGAATATTCCATTGTGCTCACCACTTGTGCAGAATTCGTGCAGAAACTCATCGGACGATGACTATACAGACATCCACACATGAACATTCACAATGTGCACCAGCTCAAGGTTAGGGTTAGGGTTATGATGCTCTGAAAACTTATATGTAATGTTTGTCAAGGAGCCGAGATCGAGGACGTAACATAAATGATTAGGGTTCACCCTAACCCTAACCATTTTTTTACGTCTTCAATTAATAAGCCGTAACAGCAATAACAAGTTTCGTACTCCGAAATCCTAATTTCTCCAGGCCCTTAGAGCTGACTGTACGGAGAGTGAAGGGAAGTTCCCAATACCATAGTATAACTATACACAACATAGATTTACTGATATGAATATCACAACGAACGGAAGGCTACATTTTATAATTGTTTTCCACTATGCAGTAGATTCGCTTGAGATAGTTGTGCAATGTTATTTGTGAACGAAATGAAGATGGTATTCTTGTCTAGAAGACGAATTTAGCTTGCAGTGTTGTTAGCTTCAAAAGTATGTCAAACTATTATTCTATATGCAAATTTGTAGGACATATCTGAAACAAGTCCGAGCGAACTTATTATGTTTAACCAAACAGTTTTCAAAGAAACATGCTGGACTTTTTTACTTTGTCGACTAATCAAGCATACATCCAAGTTGAAGCAGAGGTTGAAGGAAGGGGGGGGGGGGTTGGGGAGGTTGCGGACGTCCGATGAGGGGTACTTGAAAATAGACTACGGCGATAAGATTATATATTACTTTATAACACCCTTTACATTTTCTACACAAGAAGCTCCTTTTAATGCGAGAGACGCGTATATGACATTCTGAACTTGATACATGTCTTAAAAGTGAAGTATCAAGATTCCACTACAAGTTGAACTCGTTCGTATCACAGTATCCACTACACATAATTTACCATAATGTAGGCTTACAGCATAGTAGCGGTGATTAATTTAACAATGAATGCCCTTCACACAATGTGATAATGCATTACGACATAGGTCTACAAGCATCTAGAAGACTTTCCTAGCAATGAATGTTCATGCGCCGAACAAATGATTAGGAGAGGATGTCGAATAAAAAGATCCGAGCCTATATTAAGAAAAGGAATAGAGTGGTAAACTTAAACATTAGGTCAAGAATGAAGACGCCCAGTGACTTAAACACTGACTCACGGGAAGCTACCTTTGCAGTAAATACTTTGAAGGTAAGCAGGCTATAGCCTTTAACCGTCATTTGTCAAACTCCACTGGGTTGTGGTCCAACCATTTTACCATATACAGAGAGGTGTAACAGCTCATATTTTCCAGCCTGTTTACCATTACGGAAATCAGTTCCACGAAATAGGACAAGGGTTCATTCTCAGAACGTGTGGTCAAGAAAATTTTACTGCAACTGCAAAGCTCGTAAAAAAGAGACCATTACAAAAGCAAATCACCTGTAATAACTAAAGACCTCTTTATGTAGATGACATTTCGTTCGCTTTTCATATTGAAGAGTGCTTGACGGTTTCAAGTTTCAAAGGACTGAATAATAGATACAAGCAACCCCAACTGTATCTCTAATTATGCAAATATATATCTCATGACTCTCATATGACCTATGCGTTACCAGGCGAATTTAACATAGTAACGATAAAACCTCGGTTACTGAATGAATAGTAATGATAATCATGGGCCTGTTCTCAACGCTGCTGCAGGTGAGACAATACTTTGAACACGATATGTTGGTACTTTAATCTGGCAACATATTCAATGAGAGTACGTTTACGAGCAAAGGCATATTGCACCAATATGTTTGTTTATTAAAAACGTCAGTAACCCACAATATTAATTCTTGCAACCATGCTATACTTGCTACCATGAAACAGTTTAAGTTAATAATACAGAAAACTCTTACCATCTTTGGTAAAAAAAAAACGTTTAAAATATTCTGCACGGATTTTTGGTCTACAACAAGATAAATCGTGGAGTCATTACACAATGAGATGGATATTATTTTCTATCGTTGTAGTTGTATCAGAAAGCCTTCCGGACAGGAAGAGGTGAAGTACCAAAATATAAAGTCACAATAAATGTGTCTGTTAATTCCTGCTTAAAGAGAACCGTAGCAACTAAACTCACCTTCAGACTAATAAGAAGTGTCAAGTTTACACGCCTTTTACCATTAAATGTGGTTTGATTGTTGTTAGGAAAGACCACTCTTAAAATAACATTTCCTTGTACATTCAGTTCTTAAAGGGCTTTTACTAATTGGTTAACTAAGCGAACAATTATTAATAAGTGCTAGAAATACGGCATTGTGTTGTTTACACAATATTTATAGTTAGTAATCATCACATGGTTAAAACTGCTTTTCTGTCACGTTCCCTTGCATTATGCTTCAATAACCTATAGTAATGAAATTTCATTTGGTATGAATCTAATCATTTCGTTAAATCATCATTCGCCAAACATGAATTAACATTCAAGGTAATACAATTGTTGCAAACATATTATGTTGAGATCTTTATTGTAAAGATCGCCTCAATTAAAATGATATTAATTGGCAATTTGACGCAGTTCCCATAAGTTAAAGTGAATTGGTTAGCTGTTTAAAGGATAAAATTAATCTTCGCAACATTGCTTTTCATTTAAAGGCTGAGAATATAGCGTCGTGCATTAAAGTCTAATATATTGATTTGCTCGGTTAAGCTCCTTAAAGCAACCATGGTGATGTTTTCAAACTACAAGAAATTCCCTTGGTTATTAACTTCTCAGTTTCTCACTCTCCATTATAGAGAGCAAATTTAAGAAAATGTTTAAAAATATTCACTTATTAACCATTTCAGAACAATTCCATTTTAAACGTTACCGTTGGTGTTCTTTCTTGACAGCACTCAATCAGATTTACTTGAAATGGTTTCTCTTCCATTGGTGTTGCGATATTTTGATAAACTTATTTGTAATAGTGCATGTATAAGGTTATACTGTAATTTTACCAATAATAAACTTGTTAATGGCACCCCATTATCCCAGGACTCTCTCAAGATAGCGTTAATTCTGCTCCCATATTCTTTTTCAATGACCGGTTGTATAATGCCTTCATGTGATTTGAGACTTAAATATCGTGCTTTTACATTAATAGAAAGAAGATACATCGAATAGATCACGAGAAATCAACTTGAAACTATTAGTTCAAACTTTTGAGCTGTGTCCTCTCTCTATTAGCCGTCACATTTAAATAAACCTTTGTGTAATTTGTTTGTTCTCGGCACCCTCTATCCAGAGTTGGCAGAGGGTACTAACACAGAAAAATCACCGGGATGTTTCTTGAAGTTTCACTAGTTGTGATAACATAAGAAGATGTGCACTAATTGTGATTAGAATATATATATATTTGGGGGTTTGTGAAATGTTGTTTGTGCGCATCAATCGTGTTAAGTAGAATGCTCGTTTACGTTATGATGTTCATCAATGGTCACAAGGATATTACTTAGATTATGGATGGTTCTTGAGGGTATCCGTTGTAAGAAAAGTGCAAAAACTATGATTAGCAAAGTACTTGGTATATGAACGATTTTTGTACGCATCAGTTATTTGTTTTACGGAATGAGGTTCATCAATGGTGATTAGAAGATTGCTTGCTTTATGGATGGTTCTTTATACGTATCAGTTGTTGCAAGAACAAATACTTGTTTACAGTGTGATATGCAACCATCGCGATTAGAAAATCTATTGGTTCATGATAGGATTCTCTGTGTGATCCAGCTGTGAGTAAAATGACTTCGTTTATGGAATGATGTGCACTAATGGTTGATTAACCGTACTAGGTTGATGGTAAGATTCTCTTTGAACATCTGGTTGTGATAAGAACCAAAATGCTTAACGTCCCCTCTCTACTCTCTCATCTCTCCTCTTTCCTCTCTCCACTCTCCTCTCTCCTCTCTCCTCTCTCCTCTTTCCTCTCTCCTCTCTCCTCTCTCCTCTCTACTCCCTCCTCTCTCCTCTCTCCCCTCTCCCCTCTCCCC
>JAAAKB020252054.1:0-10816 GCA_010014835.2 Apostichopus leukothele | reverse complement strand
AATTAGACCGTGCAATTCTAGTTCCGACAAATTGAACCTTTAGGACCAATTAAAATACAAGTCCAAAAGTACTAAAACACGCATTCCGTTTGTGATTAATTACAACCACCTCATCAAATCCTTTATGAGCTGTATCAAACAGGATTTTGCTTTATTCAAAAGCGATCAGTCTGTAGAAGAATTGTTTAAGGAACCCCCTCATGCTAGCTTTTCGTCAACCCCCAACCTTAGATTTCTATTTACTTCCTCCAGACGTCCACCCAGTTTCCACCTCCGCAGGTACAGTAATTTCTGTTGCGGAAAAAATCGGTGCCAAATACATCCCCATATTAGCCCGGGTACTGTGGTTAATATTCCCAATGTTGACTATATAGTCTAAAACCCCTTCTCTCTCTTGTGATTCTAGCCATGTCATTTACATATTCTACTGTGTTCTTTGTAAAGAGGGCAATTATGTAGGTGAAACAGGTTCTTGGATCCGCTTACGTTTCAATAATCACAAAAAAATCAATTTGTGACAATTTTGCAGGATTTCAATCTTCATAGACATTCTCTAAAAAATCCTAAAATGTACTTTTAATTGCCTCAAACTTCAAATCTGTAACTGAATGTAAAGAAACGTAAACGTAAAGGAATCGATTGGATCTTCCGAATTAAGTCACAATTCACCGACTTCAACAAAGACTTGGGATCCCTAAACCACTACCATTTCCACAAACATGTGTAATCCATTCTTTCTAAAGTGATAGTGAAGATCCAGGGAATAACTGAGTGTTCAAAAATTCTGTGCAGCAAATTTGAAGGCTCTGGTTTTTGTCTCATTCTATAAAATACTATGGTTCCTGTGTACAAAACTGCTATACTATTTTCTCACATATTTGTATACATGGTTCCCAAGGTTTTTTTAACAAATGAACAACTTCTTCAGGACCGAAACATGTCTTACAGTTCAATATGAAGCCAACATACTAAAGAGAACTTAATGTTAGGCTACCTATAGCAGCAACTGTCACTCTTGCAAAATGTATGTTAATAACTGCTAGTGTTCATTTGTGGTTAGCTAGGAGAGAGAATCAACCTATCGAAGAATCAAAGAACAATCGAAGATCGAAGAACAATCGAAGAAGTTTTAATATCCTGGATGACTGTATATGTTAAGTTGAAGATCACATGAGATCTATTTTATATTGGGCCGGTTCACAAAACTAGACTGAAATTGACCGAACTATGTTCACCAAAAAGAAAAACATAGCATGGTAGAACTCACAGATTAAATTTTAATTTTGGAGTTAACATGTTTACAAGGATTACATACTTTGACACATGTTGACCTTTGACCTCTACCAATTCCGTGGGGTCCTTGCAATCACTAACCTGGTTCTACATACTAAGTATGAAGTTCCACAAATATGAACTTTTTGAGTTAACTTTTTTCATAAGATTTCACAGACTTCTGTTAACCCCAAATGACCTTTGAACCTCACAGAAAAGAATGGGGTTCTTGACTTCTTGTACTCAATAAAACAGATTCACAGACCAATTATGAAGTTAATCCACCATTAACTTTTTGAGTTATGGTATTTACAAGTAAGTGTCACTTTTGCTGAGTAAACAGTACAATTTGCAGACTTTCAAGACCTCAAAGAGAAGTCTTTCATTTCCCTTACTTGTTCCTTACTTTTTGCTGCCATGTGGGAACCATGTGTATATCAGCTTTCCAATTTTGCATAGCATTTTGCCATGCTATACAGGATCAATTATTTCCCTGTGATTTATATGATCAAATATATGATAAATTAATTATCTTTGTTTTTCTCCACGTAAATAATATAAACAATACAGGGATAATTAAATGATGGCTATACCATATCATTTAGTATATAATCATATACGAGGAGGGAAGTATATATGTAATGCATGCCTGTATACAACATACCTGCACTCATCAGGTAAAATGCAATACCCATGTATTGCATGGCATCCTTGGTAGCAGATAGCTGGAGAAAGAAACAAACCAAAGAATATGGAGGATTGAGAATGATTTCAGCTTCTTCAGAGGAACTACAATGAATTTCTGTATATTTGCAAATAAAATATTATTCTGCACATTTTGTGTGTATGTATGTGTGTGTGTTGAGCCTATGTGTTTCTACATTTTTTGCAAAACAACTAGAATCAAATTTATGCTAGACCATAAGAGTATTCAATTTTTCAAATTGAATCAATTTGTTCCCTTTACCCATTTTGATCTCATTTGTTTTGGTTGAAGTTACATTTCCTGAGGAAACTTACACTTTCTTTTGATGTAAACTCTGGTAAACAAAAAACAAACAGAAAACAATGGTTCACAAATACCATATTAAAAAGTTCATACAGTTGATGCAGATGTAATAAATTAAATTTAAAATTATGAATTAAAAGAATCCTGTCTAAATGCTTCAAACTGTATCTTATTTAGGAAAATTCAGCATCAGAGTCATCCCACGAATTTACAACAAAAAAAGTCTTCTAAAAGTCACTCGTACCTGTGTCACAATAAATGCCGCTCCATCCTTCGTGGCATATCTTGTCCCCATTCTCATCACAGTCGTAGTGACCGATAGGATCGTCCCTAGGCCTGCAAAACTTTTTGCAATCTGTGTCGTGAAAGTTCTCATCGCATAGCACCCTGACTCTGTACTCTATGATGGCTGTTGGTCCATTATAAATTAGGAGGATCCAGTTTGGTCCGGGTGCAATAATCCCTGACACAATCACTCTCTCAATCAGACAATAAGAACCTGAATTTTTGTGAGACATTTATAGCAATCAGAACAATTTTCAGTACAAACCAACTTAATGTCAAACTGTCTGATTGTGTGTTATTACATGACTAAGTCTGTACATATGACAGCTTGTACTGTTTGTTATAATGAGCACATATGTGCGTTTACCCTTTATAATGTGTACTTGATCTCTCTGGACCGAACAACTTAAAGTCATACTGTCTCATTTGAGCTAATACATGACTAAGTCTGTACATATGACAGCTTGTAGTGTTTGTTTGAGCACATATGTGCGCCTACCCTTTAAAATGTGTACTTTTTCTCCCTGGACCGAACAACTTAAAGTCATACTGTCTCATTTGTGTTATTACCTGGCTAAGTCTATACATATGACAGCTTGAACTGTTTGTTATAATGAGCACATATGTGCGCTTACCCTTTAAAATGTGTACTTGATCTCCCTGGACAGAACAACTTAAAGTCATACTGTCTCATTTGTGTTATTATATGACTAAGTCTGTACATATGACAACTTGTACTGTTTGTTATAATGAGCACATATGTGCGCTTACCCTTTAAAATGTGTACATGTTCTCCCTGGACAGAACAACTTGAAGTCATACTGTCTCATTTGTGTTATTACATGACTAAGTCTGTACATATGACAGCTTGTACTGTTTGTTATAATGAGCACATATGTGCACTTACCCTTTAAAATGTGTACTTGTTCTCCCTGGACCGAACAACTTAAAGTCATACTCTCTCATTTGTGTTATTACCTGGCTAAGTCTGTACATATGACAGCTAGTACTGTTTGCTTTAATGAGCACATACTGTATATATGCAATAACCCCTTTAAAATATGAACTTGTTCTCTCTAAAGTCATAGGCAAATAAGGTCTACCTTACCTACAGTAAGAACCAAATTACACCAGCATTACTGCTATAATTTCAATCAAACCACTGATTGTTAAAATTCAATTTAATTCAGATTTATTCCTTGTATTATGGTAAAAGAAAATCATAACACACAGTACAGTAGAATAATAACATAATATAAAGAGCATTAGCATATAGTGATACTGTGAACTAGGCTAGTGACCATACAAACAAGGCTCTAGTGAAAAGTGAAAACCAAATTGAAACTACATGAGTAAAGGAAAATTGAATAACTTTTGCCATAAACACCTACCATCACACCTGTGATCGGGATAGTTTCTTGCTTCAATAATTAATGTGTATGTTTGCTGGAAGGGAAAACAGAATATTTTTAAAATAGGCAATGCAGATATTGTTACGGTGCTCAAATGAGAAGGCAGAATACACTTTTCATTCTCTTCAGACTTAAAGTAACAATACGAATGACTATGGAAATGGGTCATGTTATTTGTCCAACAAAAAGTGCAGCAAAATAACATGACATATGTCCTTTTTTGGCTAGTGCAGCTAAAGTAGATGGTAAGTTAGGTCTCAATTTCTTATTTCCAGGATGCCAGACAAATAGGTGTTGGTGGTCCTGCATGGGACTAAAAATTACAATATTGGAGGTATACAGTCGGGGCAGTGGAGGGCAGTGAGCACTGAAATGACTGAGGGAGGGAGATGTTGGCATTGAGGTTTTCATGCATTCCCTGGCACAGGTGAGCTGCCACTTCAGGACATTTTTGAGCTGAAGTAGCAGATGGGCCATGTGCAGATCACATGGTTCATCCATCCAAGCTCAGATTTCAGGTTCACCATCTCAATAGAATTAGACTAGACCATTTCTTTAAAGGAAAATTCTAATTTAGTCTTTCCAATCAGTATTAGTTGAAGTCCATAACATAGTGTACGACACGCTTAAGTGGAGGTGTTCTGGCTGCTTAATAATAATACTGTGCTTATGAATACTAGTCCACCATCAGTTAGGACTAGCTACCAAGTACCATAACAAGTTTTAAATCACTTTCGTGAAACTAGGCCAGGCACAACAATAATGATAAACAAGTTATGTTGATACTTACCAACCAACCAAATAAAAACTGAAACTCGAAAAACAAGGAAGGTAATTCTTCAAAATTGTCGGGGTTGTCAAGTTCTAAAATATTGGTGTCAAATACAGAGCTATTTGCTACTCCAAACGAGCATTCCTCGGGAAAGTCGAAGCTAGTTTCGTAGTGTTTCAAACAACCCTCGAAGAAAGTGTGACAAGACTCCGTACAGTCGTTTTCTCTTCTATGACCACTACAGCACCGACCATCCTGTAGCTCTCCGTACATATTTTGATAGCGCAGGATCTGCAGTTGAAATGTCCCTGTTCCTTGACATATCTAAACAGGACGAGGAAGGGACAACATTTTCAGTGATTGGTTTTTATGACATTATTCTAACATGACGACGGGCAAAACGTGCTCCACTTGAATCCAATATATTGTTATTGTAAGTTTATTGCTCTGTAGACTCGGAAGATATAGAAGGACCTCTTTATTGGGGTGTCCTGGACATAGTATCAACTTCATTCATCATTTAACTGCTCTCGAATATGGGAAATGCTTTCATATGAATGATCAACTTTGCTTTCGTGCTCCTTCCTACTTGTTTTTTTTCTCTCTCGTTTATTTGTTTGTTCATTTTATCCCCCCCCCCCCTATTTTTTGTTCTTGACCCCTTTCAACTTGCCACTGCCAAGCTACCTTGTTCATAGGCGCGTATAGGTCACTGTACTGGTAATCATCAATGATGAGGTGAACTCAATATTTGCACATACAGTGACCTCAAATGTACACCTTTGCATAAATATGTTAGGGAAAACATGAGACAGTATGTTTGAATCGAATGGTAACTGCCAAATCCCTGTTACTATTTTTATATCATTGAATATCAATATATAAACATGATATTGAATTGATAAAGTAAATTATATAATTAACGGTCTTTCCCACACGCCGTACTATAAACGAATTTAAATGCGAACTTGCCGCTGCAGCCCTTGGTAGTGTTGCAGACGACTTGGAAAGTCCTGAGCCTATCATGCCGATTTTTTTTCAAAGTTAAATTGAACCATTAAATAAATAATTAAATGTCATCTATGCAAGAAGATAACAGTGGCATATAATGAAATACCTTGCCAAATGCATGAGTGATTTATCATTAATATTATCCTATAAGTTTACAACTGTTGCATATTGAAATGTCATCTATGCAAGAACATGACTGTTGCATGTTATGAAACGTCATGCCAAGTGCATGACTCTTTCATAATAAATTGTATCCTACTAAGTATATATGGCTGTTTCTTAATTAAAGTTACGATATGCCACGACCATAACTGTTGTAGGCCTATAAATGAAATACATACCAAAATGTATGACTCTTGCAGAAATAAGTATGCCAAGAACATAACTGTTTCGTGAGTTTACTGCATATGTTAATGATATTGATGACTGTTGTGCAATTCAATGTATGCCAAAAACATAATAGTTGCATAATGAAATGTCCTATGCCATGACTGTTGCAGGACAATGTGTATGCCAATTAATTAATTAAGTGATAATTAATTAAAGGCAGGTGACTATTGTATATAGTGAAGTACATGTCAAGTAAATGACTCATATTGAATAAGGGATAATGTTTCTCAGTAATGTACGTAGGTAGGTATATACTGCCCATGGTGGGTAACTATACGTGACAATATTGTATATAGTGTGCGGTTATAGTATATTCTTGGACGTTCTATACCACCACAAATTTTCTGTCCAAAATACATACTTCAAACTATAAAGATGTGCAACGGTGATGATAGTAAGGATTCCTTTTTTATTATAGAAGTTTGCATGCACAACGGGTGTTGTCTGCAAGTCGTTAACCGGATGATAAATTTCCTTTAAAAAAAATCGATAGGCCCCTATAGTAGAATTATTATAAATCATAAACATTGAATTGTTATTATCATGAGATGTGAACAGAGGAGCTGACGTCATCAACTTTTCCTTAAAGGAACGTCCAATTGTCATATTTAAACTAGGGCGAAAATCTTGTTTATATATATTTATATAGTGTGTGTATGATGAAAACTATACAAAATCTGTAGTGCTTACCTGTGTACACGTTACAGTACAAAGAATAAGAAGATAAATTTCAGCGATGGATTTAATTCCGAAAGACAAAACATGGCGCTGAAATGGAAGTAGCATTATTTTCGGAGATAGAGCACTCGTGGTAAACATGTAATAATAAGATGAAATCCCTTTTATATCCTTCGTGACATATCAGCCACGAATGACCAATACCTTGTCCTGATCTCCTCTATAAGAATGCTGAACCAGGCATCTTCAACGGCTTAAATTCCGATATGTATCTAAAATATCCAACACCGAGACCTTAAACTCAGGTCATATACCCATACACAATAAACTTTAGTTTACAAACTCATCCAACAAAAAACAATTTCAACGGTAAAGAATTTTCGTACATTTATGACGTAAAATACGTCATCAACGCATCGAATATCGATGGTAACATGCAACGCAAGATAAGTTATTGACTTTTTTTTTATGTCGAGTGAAAATTCCGTGGATTATCTTGAAGTTATACTTTGGTATACGAAACTTTGGCCAGACATTACAAGCTCAGAGCCTTCACAAACGAGATAGAGCAACTAAAGAAGCATATTGTATGGTTTAGCAGAAAGTTCGCGAAAGGCGATCGTTAAATTAGCGAAGGGCATTCACTTCTTACTGGCCTTGTTAAGGAGTTTTATGATTGTGGTTGCATACATCTTGCTATATAGGAGAAGCATGCGCGCATTGATATCGTAGCTTCATTCTCTCGCTATTGTCCATCGTACTACGGTTGAATGAATAACTTGACACTCGTTAAAACATTAATTGCTGTCGATCGAAAATAATATGGTACTTATAGGGACTTATTATAATTATAGAGCAGTGCCGCTAGTAATCCCGTGTCCTAAAGAGAAGGCATTGCAAGAAAGAAAGCAAAGAATTAAGTTTTCTGTCGTTACATCCAGTTTTAACTTTTTGATATCTATATTGCTTTCAAGGATGATTCCGTCACAAATAAAAGAAAATATTATTTCCCGAAGATTCGAAGAGTCCCGAAGTTTGAATGTAAATCATCTCCTCAGTTTTGAAAGAAGTTTATGAAAGAAAGGAATTGCATCAAAAGTTGTTAATGTATCCAAAAATAGCGATTGAACTTTTATCCTTTGAAATGAGTTGTTAAATTGGTCGCTCTTGTTACAAATCTATTTTCACTTATCTGCAATTACCTTATAAATTATTAACAGCGTACGATATCAGTGATACATGGTAACATTTTTTTCACTGTCGTATAGCCTCTTTGTATATACACTCAAACAAAAATGGGTTTCGTTATATAGCAGCCTGTTCAAGTTAAGCTCCTAATTGTTACCTTGTTAACTAATACAGTATATTGTTTCTTTAATGGTAGTATATATACACAGTAGATGGGAATGTTTGGTTTCGTGTACTGTGAAAGAGAGCCTTTAAGTGCCTTGTTTACATGCTGGTAATGAGGGTTTGTAGGATACTACGTGGTCATATTTAGCCTGGGCATAGAAGATATATTACTTGAGTCTAGGGAGACAATTTGTATAACCTCTTGTGATAGTCGTGAATGAACACCGACCCGAATAGTCTCAATTCGATGATTGTTTAGAGAAGAGGCTGGCGTATTCATTCAACCGGTGTTGCTAGTCCGGCACTGCCACCTATAACTTTTCCATCCGATGGACGAATTTGTACTGTATAGGCTCAGCATCTGACCATCTGACCAAGGGGGTGGGCAAGGGGTGGGCTGAACCCACACTCATATATCACTGTTCAGTGCAGCCATAACGATTTTGAAAGGTTTTGAAAGACCAGAGCCAACCTCAATTTGCAAACTAGATATAGCAAATCCAAGGAATATTCAACAACACTGTTTAGCGACGATTTTGAAAATATAGCAAGAGAATCGATAGTTTGTTTTGAGTTTGGAATTGGGAACTTACTAGATTCCTGGGGCGGCCATACACCAAGTTTTCACCATATGAAGCCTATACTAGACAAAAAAAGATTAGACAAAAATAAAAATACAGAACAAAATTCTTCTATGTTTTCATAATGTGTTTATATACCATCTACATCTTGGGAAAAAATTTCAACATTTTCAAACTTTTACAGCTTTATTTTAATATTGATTCGATTCTGGCTATACCTTTTACAGTGTAAGCCTAGTCTATATAGGTTACCGTACGCTTTGTCATCAGCTGATGTCATTAATGGGATTCCTGGTGGTTATGCAACTAAACTAACTATATTTTACAACATTATCAGGACTGAATATAATAGACCCTCAAAAAATGAATATTTATGCTTATTTAAATTAGGTATTTTTTGGTGTGTGGATGCGCATTGATTCGCGTTGGATAAGTGTAAATATATATTTTCCCAACAAAGGGATTCTTTGCACTCTACGGTATATAGCTTCTTTCTGCAGAGACTGCTCAACACGTGGGGCAATAACCGGGCGGCGAACTTTTTTTTTCCCAAACTGAACTGACGTTGAAATTATTTCCTCGATTCTGATTGGCTCTCAGCGAGCACGTGGTAAGATGGATCCCTCCATACTCTGTCGATATCAGTATGATCAACACGAACAAATTCAAGATATTCACATTAGCAACTTTTCAGAAATTGTATACGTGTAGCCTATGTACATAATGTACGAGGTGTTTATGTACATTCGGATAAACGCAGACTACCATTCCGGTTTTGATCAGCCAATCAGAATCGAGGAAATAATTTCAGTGTCAGTTCAGTTTGGGAAAAAAATATTCGCGCCCTGGCCCTGGCCGTAGCCGTAACCGTAGCAGTAGCAGTATCAGTAGTAGTATTATTATTAGTATTAGTATTATTATTAGTATTAGTAGTAGTATAATTAGTAGTAGTAGTAGTAGTAATATTATTATTATTATTATTAACTTCTCTTTCCACGTCAATGTTAATAGCCTGTACACATTTCGTAATGAATAAGAACTCACGCCATGAGGAATATGTGTGACGTTGTTAAAACCTTACGATAACAAATATTTTAAGCATCAACTTTGTTACTGCTTTCGTGTATTTTTGTAATGTAGTAAAGATTTTTAAAGATATCACATAGGTTACAAATTACCATTTCTGAACAGATTAACTCCGTTCGTTGCCCTTTTGCTTTTTTTTTTATGTGAGCAAATTTTCTGCAGCGAATTAATTATTAAGGCGAAAAACGAAACATGACAAGCTTGGCCAAATATACGTTACGAACTGAGCTTACCAGGTGCAGGGAAAGGCAATTCAGTTATTAAAGGACAAAAAACAATTATAAAGCCAATAAAATCCCATACAAACAACGTTAGAGGCCCTGGGTTTTGTTGCAATCCACTTTTCAAGTTTTACCCGGAATTTTGTTTACAAACACAATACTTACTTGAATGACGAATAATATGGTGATTGCTGTAAATAAACTCCGAAAATTAACTCCAATCCTGTGGAAAAAAATGTTTTAAACAATGACGGAAACAGATATTAATAATAAATGTGTTTTTAAGTAGTTTGTTTAGCTTTTGAATTGCTCAATGAAACATTTCGCGAAATGTACTGCATGGACCTCCAACGTTGGGGTTCATATCAACTGAACTATGGATTGGCAATGCAAAACTATCGTATACTTTGGGGATTCATGTTTGCGACTCACAACGTCTTCTGTATCTCTGACGAATTAAGGAAATATAGAATAGTAATCATCGACTCATTTAAAGCAATTTGTAGAGATACTATAGCAAATTAGGAAAGAAAAAATACAGAAAAGTCAGCTCAATGGTTATTTCATGATATTAAACAGAGAATGACCGATAACACAACGAATCACTGTACGTTCATTACGTAGTGTGCACGTTTGCTTAAAGGCATTGAAGACTCACCCCAAACGGCGTGCCGCGCTCTGAAAAAGTTAACTTTCCGTTGCTTGCAAGTGAAGTTTTCTTCTTGTCGCTACAAAATGCAGACAGT
>JAAAKB020252045.1:0-10818 GCA_010014835.2 Apostichopus leukothele | reverse complement strand
TATAGGCTCCAGTTTGCGTATGCTACAGTGTGTTAGGATAATAGTTTTTGTCCCTGAGGTAGAAAAGAAATCACGGAAAAAGCTCATGCCTGTAATATATAGGTGAGTGTCACATTTAAGAAAAACTCCATATTAAGCCGTCAACAAATATTTAATTGTCATGAAATATTTAATTTCCCAAAATGTTTCCATGATCACCTGTACGTATGAGTCCTCCGATTATAAAAAAAAACCTGTACTTCTAATCTTCAGGGTTCTGCTTTCTACCACAAATTTAGAGAATAACTTTCTTTCTTCACGAAAAGATGAAAAAAATATGCTTGTATTCTGTTATCATGCAATGTAAATCAAGAACGAAAATTCCCCTTGCCCATCCCTTCCACTCCACACCCCGTCTTTTAAGTTGTTTGCAGCTATAACTTTGTAGTAAATCAATAAGTTTAAATGAGTAAGGCGAGATGGAAATTATAATAAATATGTAAATATATGGGGGAAAAAAGAAATATTTTGTGATCTTTTGCTGTGTGCTGTATCCAGTGTATATTCATGTTCGTCCGGCTTGTTCGACAATCAATGACTTTTGAAAGAAAAACTAAGCACCCCATTAGTTGGATAATAAGGGCGCTGGTTTGTGTGTCACCCCTAAATTTTTCAACGAGGAAGAAGAAGGCATGGAAACTTTAAGCGCCTCTACATATCAATGGATTACATCTCCAACAATATTGGGTTTAAGCTATGCAATATTCTTCATTTGGACAGATTGTAATAAAAATTGCATGATATTTTGCTATATCAATATAGAAAGTTCGCATTATGACTATATCCCATCGGGCCTGCAGTCAGTTCGACACAAAAAATACCAACAACGAACGCTACAAAAAAAGACGCAACGAATTTAAGTGTGTTGAATAAAGATGAAATATGTATTTAAAAATACTCTCTAGCATTTTCTTACATCAGAGATGTCCATGGAAACATTCCATAGTAAAAAATTCTCCCAAAGTACAAAAAAATTGTGACTCATTGGCCTTTAGAATATCAAACAACACACAGTGATGCTTACTCATAAAATAAATCTATGCGGACGAGCTGATAACATTGCACAACAACTTTAATTCGTCCATCTAGAAGGCCACATTTTATTTTTCTACAACACACAATACTACATATGACAGATTATTTAGAACAAGGGTCCTCAAATAATTTGTTTACATGGGCCAGGTCAAAATACTGCTTGAAGCAAAGGACCAGAGTAAAATTATGACTTTACCTAGACCGGGTAATGTGCAGGGTAGATGGGTAATGGCTCAAGTTTCACCCTATCGGTCCGTATAGTCGACCGACGTAGGATTGTGGGCTGATCTTGTGTTTAGGCGACAGACCAAAATCTGTCGCAGGCAAGGTCTAGCCCAGGGGCTGCCTATTGAGAGCCTCTGAACTAAAACAACTGCCTGTTAACCAAAGAAGAAACTAAACGACTTTTAAGAAGAATAAACAGAAAACTTATAATTAAGAACTGCAAAATCTGGGTGAATTATTTACCTTAAAAGCAGTCTATCAGCACTTACATATGAAGTACCAGTGGCTAGAAATATCAGCTACAAATAAAATAAACTATTGGCTTCGAAAAATATAGTTCTTTTTGATTTAAAGAACAATTGAATTTTGAAAGTTCAAGGTGTTGTTAATAAATTGCAAAATCGTTTGGACGGATATTTAGTTTTGAAAAATGGTCAAACACTCTAACTGCTGGCATTGATTCTAAAGGTCATTCCAGACACCTCCAACATCCCCCCCCCCCTTTCACTCCCCCTCCAAGATGACACACATTGACCTACTAGAGCCTAGTCACATGTCCACCAGGATATACTAAAGCCAACAAAGTTATTTTCGGTGATGCCTAATTTGAGTTTGAAAAGTTTAATTACAAACTTTAGTAAACTTGCCCATGCCTCCATCTACCAACACCTTGAAGAAGTATTTTCAAGCTTCATATGCTATGCAAAAGGTGCTTTTTTAGTTAATGAATTTTGATTTCTCCCTTGGACAATTTGGACTTACTTTTTTAAAGTAGTCCATACTGTTGGTTGCCCAACAAGACTTACAGCAATTAAAGTCAATGAAAGTACCTAGGTACGTAGCCACTGCTACAAGTTACACTTTTCCATGCAAAATCATGGAAAATGTTTTATGCAAAAGTTACACAACAAAGCTATGGAGAGTCACGCAGAATGATAATCTATTATGCACGTAACTGGAATACCAAGAATGTAAATTCATTATGCACATAACTGGAATAACAAGAATGTGATAAAGTTGGAAGCTCAAACTGACCCTTATTCACATTTACAAATTTTTAGTGACATAAAATCACTGCCTAACCCGTCTACACCCCTCCCCCCCCCCCCCACAAGAAAAAACTTGCCCCAATATCTCTTCCTTCTACAGCTGCTACCTTTCCCAGCCCGATATGAATCTAATATCTCAGTAACGAGGACTAGCACAAAAACACTGAGGTATACAAGGATGCCAGCAAGCCTATAATCCACACAAAACAAATGACTTAAATTGTTCGCAGAAGATAGCGATAATCTTACCTCACAAAGAAAAGACCAGTCAAAGCGACTATGTTGCAACCTAAGACTTGCTATATATATTGCCAAAATAGCTATAATTTGTTTCAAGGATTTTAAATTTAATGAAGTAGCTGATTTGCCTACTATATTAACTCACACACACATAGACATAGCTAAAGGATCCCTTGCAAGGATCCCTGATGTTATTAGCAGTTTCTTCTTTAACAGCATTCCTAATGTCACCATGAATAGCTAAAGAACACAGTAAAACCAGGATTATCTGGTCATGTAGGGACTGGGGGGGGGGGTGTTCAGAAGAGCAAAACATAGATATGTTAAAAGAGATATACACCACTGATTTCAACTATTCCTGACAATTTTGTGATATTAAACTGCACACTGTGTTTGTAGCATTATTAGCTTATTATAATATTGTGCCAGTCACACATAAAATTAACAAGGCACTGTATCACTGAATATTCAATATCACAAGGTGAGGCTTCTTTCTGTTAACTCTTAACAGGTTTCATAAAATAAAATATTAATCCTATCTAAAGCTTCATATTGAGTTCAATATAAACATTGAAAAATGTCTTGATGACATTATACAATGACGCACATTAAACAATGAGTTATTGATATCAGTTCCTTTGTATACGTTGAGACGTTTTTTGCCAAATTATTACAAAATGAGTTATTCCTATACACAACATGGTCATGTCACCGAACCAACCAAGCATCCCAACTCCGATCTGAAAATTCAATTTCAAATTCAATATGTAGCTTTGAAAGAGAGATAGCAATAAATATCTAGTTTTAATATTGATGTCACATACTCATATAGGTCTTGGAATTCTTGTTAGGAAGCACCCCTCTTTGTAGGGCAGCCTTGGCAGTAGATGGTCTGGCCAGACTAGCAGAAAACCTTTGGGCTAGATTTGGAGGTGTTTGAGTGGCGGTTCGAATCACTGGTGCATGTCTGTTGATGTCTGTGGGATCCTTTACGCTCTGTTGAAGGGTGCCTGATCTGTTGAGTGTAATAAAATTACTTCATAACAATAGACACTGATGATTGGAGGGTGTTTTACCCTTTGTTAAGGTTGTAAATCAGGTTTTTTTTTATACTAAAGAAACAAAATATTGAATATGAATTAACGGTACATTAGTAAAGGTAAAATAAATGCTGTAAATGCTTCTTGAAAAGTTACAGAATTGGTGTAATTGCATTGGAAACGATAATTCTTCTGTTCTCAAGCTTCCATGGATAAAGTGAACGAAACCCTACCACCAGTTCTCCATTGGTGGCTCTCCAGACAAATTTTAAAAAATGAAAGATTTTAAATAAAAAATTAAAAAAAAGTATTAGCCCCCAGTCTTTCCTCATCAGCTACACAACCTTTTGCTGAAACTAGGCACAGTGAAGGTTTGGTTCTTCATGTCGAAATTTTCCCAAAAATATTTCTCTGGCTCTCTATGAAATTAATACACCCCCCCCCCCCCCTTCCCACATACCCCATCCTTCCTCATTAGTTCATCTCCATCAAACATCACTGCTTCGTTTATCACTACTTAACACCTCTTGCAACGTCAACCACTACAACAGGAATTAATGTGAAAGAATCAAAACATCCCACAATTCTCTTTTACTTATTTCTAAGATGAATGGGTCATGGAAATCTCACTTGAATTTTCTATTGCCCTGTACTGGTCCTGAATGGGGCCTTTCTTCGATGGTGGGTAAGGGTGGCGGTGAAGGAAAGGAAGGCTGGGAGGAAGTTGGGCTCATAGGACCTGTATCGTCAGGTGGGCCATGCTGGGTAGAGTTAACCTCTGTTCCTTCTGTGGCTTGAGATGGAATGACCTCTTCTGATGAACTCCGCCGAAAACGTCTTCTGGACCTGAAGTCACCTTTAAGATAAATGAGTCAAACGGATTTGCTTAGATGTCATAACCAGAAAGCCAGTAGGCTTTTTGTGATTCCTTGCCAATTGAGATTATAATCCCAAGCTTTAGTCATTGTTGATTAAATTGATCAGCAAGGTTCTCTCACTGACTGTGGACCTACCTACTAAATATGGTAACTTACCATGTTTGCATAATATCAACTTGAACATATATCACCATGTACCTGCTATCTACCAACATATTAATACAGTATAAGTAAATTCTGACGTTTGGTTGCAGAGTTATTAGCATTTGAAGATTTTCACATTTGACCCAGTGACCTCATCATTATTCATGAGATGAGCACCAAAATCAATAGAGTTCTTCTACTCAGTATGGCGCATCTATATACCAAGTATGACTTCAATCCAACTTGCCATTGTTGAGTTATACTGTTTACGAGCCAAGGGCATCACAAACACACAAAAATAGGTTATGATTCATTTCTGTGTTCATTAACCATTATAATCACTCATTTTGTTCTACACAAGGAAAAGGAAGTCCTGTGAAGTAGTGAAAAACTGGTGAAATCAACAGATCATTTTTCTGACCGTTCTCCCATTTTTAATAAAAAGGTTATATTTCGAGGAAACAGAAACTCAATCATCAATATTTCATATTTTTAAAGTATTATACCTTAACAGCGTTGACACTGAATCAAATAACATCATGGGGGACTTCCCATAGGGTGCAGCCACATTACCAGGACACTACATGGCGCTACATCAACGTGTCCCCTGGGGACTTCCCATAGGGTGCAGCCACATTACCAGGACACTACATGGCGCTACATCAACGTGTCCCTTGGGGGACTTCCCATAGGGTGCAGCCACAAATCAGCGAACGCACCTATATTTACAAGTGACCTCGCAGGTCCTGATTTATACACCTGGGTGAAGAGAGGCAATGGAGATAAAGTGCGTTGCCCAAGGCCCCAACTATAAATGATCTGGCCAAGACTGGAAGAGTAAATTCTTCAAACCAGTCTGTAAACCGCTAACACCGCTCACCTGCTGTCTTTGGTCTCACATGTAGTTTTGCTTTGGGTGGTGTCGGTATCCTATCACCATCGTCCGGTGAGCTCCTGGCTTTATAATCTGATGACCCAGTGGAAGGTGGCGTCCTCCTAGATGACCCGGTGGAGGGTGGGGTCATTCCCGATGAGCCTGTGGAGGGTGGAGTCATCTCTATGCCGGTGTCGTCATCCTCTACACTGATAGATTTCTGCTGAGTGAAGTAACTCTGGTAGTTGTTGAGATTATGATTGGTCTCCAAACCTTCATCATCCTCCTCCTCCTCCTCCTCTGAGCTCACTTCTTCTTCATGATTAATCTGTAGTATCTGTGGCTCGGACTCTTTCAGACGGATGGCGACTTTTCTAAAAGAAAATATCGAAACAAGTCCAACGTTAAAATAAGCGGCTTAAAGTACATTGCATCAGAACAGAAAGTAGTCCATGGAATCATACATCAAGGTGTCATTATGTCCTTAGCAACAACCAATCATTTTTTTTTTTGTGATTTGGAGTTGTTACCTGAGATAAGACTGCAAAAAAACCAGTTGACCTTCATAACCACGTAGGTTATATATACTTCCCTTCCCAGAAATGCAGTGCATTTTGATATGAATGCGAAACTAAAAATCAGGAAATAGTAGGAAATAGACTTTTTATAGATTTGATGAACAGACAGGAAACTAAAGGATTGAAACCAAGATGACAGAAAACATAGCAAATGGAGGACTGCTGGATGGCCTGGGTATCACATAACAAATAGAGGACTGCTGAATGGCTTGGGTATCACATAGCAAATAGAGAACTGCTGGATGGCCTGGGTATCACATAACAAATAGAGGACTGCTGAATGGCTTGGGTATCACATAGCAAATGGAGAACTGCTGGATGGCCTGGGTATCACATAGCAAACTGACACACAAATGCAAACAATGTAACTTTGTTTTTGCAAACATAACTGTAGTATTTTCTGGGAATTGAAATTCATAAACCTCGTAAACTGATCTGAACAAACGTGAACACTTTAATTCCTTAGTTTGGCTATAAACTGCGTTTCTAATGTGAGGAAGGCAGTAATTTGAGAGCATTCTTAGATAATTTATTTGAAGGTTACCTCTCGTGTTCTTCTTTCCATCTTCTCAATTCTTGGAAGATGTCCTCCTTGGTCTTACCATCATCGTCATCTTCTTCATCTATGTACGAATGTTCCGGTTTAAAGTGCATCGTTGCAAAAATATTTGGTGCTTCTTGAATCGGAGCCTGACGAACCAACAAGACAGAAAAATTGCAGCAACTTTGTGAAAGAAACACACACCATGCTCGAATCAACATTTTTGTGAAACATGGTAGTAACTGACTATGTCAAGGGATTTACTTTGCACCATCAAGTTAACTGAGATTACAAGCAGTTTTCAAAACAGATTCTCACACTTGACATAAGCACAATTATCCATGAATTATTCCCATTATGATCAGATTACCATATTTTTAATCTTCTTATACCTGACAGACTCTGAACAGAAGATAAGGGGGTTGTTTTTATGTTATCTAATTATCAACTTTTTTTAGATGTATAAAATTGTCTTTTAATATATTTTCACTGTCCTTTTAACTGCAGGCTATTTGTAGGTGAGGTATGATTCTTCAGGCCTGGAAATATCTTGTCTCCAATGTTCAGGACTTTCAACAAATATTGAAGAATAACCCGCCAAAAGTCAAATAATTCATGAATCTCTTTTATCATATTTTATTTTACTTTGAAACTGAAGGAATGGGAGGAAATTTCAAATTGAAACTTACCTGATTCCTATTCTTCTTCCGCCTGGCTTTCAAAGCCCTGACCGGGTTTCCACAGATGACGGTTCCGTGAGTCAATGCACTGGTATCATCATCTTCTTCGTCATCCTCGGTGGTATCGATTCCTCCTGGCTTCTTGGCCGTACCAGGTCTCACACCCATTGATGTACCTGGTCTACCTACTCTGGAGGAACCGGGTCGTCCCCCTGACGCAGACCCAGGTCTCCTTCTTGATGCCGAGGAAGGCCGAGCAGAAGTAGGTCTCCCTTTTCAAGGAAACAAAAAAACAAGGTGAAATTTGTAAAGAGATTCAATTCATAGAATGGTGATACAACATTAACATGAATGTGTTTATTATTTTTCATTAACATATACGGATGGGTCATGTCATTGCATAATGAGAGTAGTGTTCGACCGATAGTCGGCATCGGGCCGATTATCATAATGAGAGGGCAAAAATGTCCCAGGTCTGTGTCCTCTTGAACTATCAACTCTTTCCTCAAGCCCGGCTTCAAAACCTTTCCTTCCCCATGACTACCAAAAGCATTCACAATGTTTCATTACACAGATCTTGCCTATAAGAAAATCCGTCCTAGATATCCCACTTTTTCCATAAAAAGTAGGTCGGGTATGGTACCCCAGTTTTTACGGAAAAAGTGGGGTATTCGGGGCGGAATTTCTTATAGGCAAGATCTGCGTAATGTTACAAAATCTTTTAACTGACTAAGACGACTTTCCACTTTATCTGACCATTTTCTAAAATTTATTTGTAAGATACATGGTCGTAAAACATAATATATTATTACAATGTTTCCGTATGGAGTCAGCACGACAAATTTCAGGTTAGGGTAGGGCTTTTATTAGTTGGGAAAGAGCAGAACAGGGAGGTGTAAACAACTTAAATTCACGACAAGTAACACAACATCTTGCTTAGTGTGCTTTAGTGTCATGCAACATGTAGCTCAGCTTTGAATCACTTCAGTCATATCTTTGACACTGCTTTTGTCCTAATGTGTACAATTTTTTAGGAAATATCAAATGTAGTGTCACTCAACAAACTGCATATTGGAATTTTTTTTTGAAGATATTAAGAGAGGTTTAACTTCTATAAAGTAATCTCAGAATGACAAATGTTTGCAATCTTAATAATTCATATAACTAAGGTTAGAGAAAAGTTTAAGCACAGATCTAGAAGTAAAAGACCACAGCAGTAAGACATGTACCTTCTTGTGAACTTCCTTCCATCGATGCTTGCAAGAGAAATAAAATTAGTAAAATTTAAAACAAATAATATGATAAAGGAATTCTTCCTCAATGCCTCTACTTCCCCTTTATCATCCTCCCCCAAGGACCGTCCTCCCACCTTTGTCATCCTTCCCCAAACCCCATCCTCCCACCCTTATCATGCTCCCTCACAACTCCTCCTTCCACCCTTATCATCTCCCCCAAGGCCCCCCCCCCATCACTTCCTCCTTATCACTCTCCCTCAAGGCCCCTCCTTCCACACTTATCATCCTCCCACAAAGTTCCTACTTCCACCCTTATCATCCTTCCTTGAGGCCCTTCCTCCCCTCTTATTATCCCCCCAAGGCCCTCCTTCCAACTTTATCATCCTCTCACAAGGTCCTTACTTCCACCCTTATCATCCTTCCCCATTGCCTCTCCTCTCACCCTTATCATCCTCCCACAAGGCCCCTACTTCCACCCTCATCATCCTTCCTTAAGGCCCTCCCTTGCCTCTTAACATCCCCCAGGTCCCTTCTCCCAACCTTATCATGCCCCCAAGGACCCACCCTTATCATCCTCCCCCATGGCCCCTCTTTCAACACTTATCATCCCTGGAAGTCTTGTGAATATATATACAGGGCACTGCCATTTGTAAGAAAGATCTCAGATCTCTTTGCCTTAAAGTTGAATATAGCACAATTGCTGATTGACTGTATGAATTCACAGCTATCTTTCAACATGTTGTATCTCCAGTCATCCTGTTACGCATCCTTTCATATGGTTTCCTACTTTACTTTTCATAAGCCAGTTATGAGTCACCAGGTAGTAAGTAACAGTATATGTAACTTCCTGTCATTTAGTTATGTGGTTTGACACTGTACTGTACGTGCACTAACATACAATATTAGACTGATAGAGTGGGATACTGGATACTTCAAGTATTTTTCACCCACAGCCGTCTCAAACGTCCATTGCTATAATGCCCTAAGTTTTGGGATATAATACAGATTCCAAGACACATGAGTACACATTACAATCGAATCCATAGCCAAACTTACATTTATTTGAAATTCACTGTTGCTAGTACCACCTGGAGTAAGGGAAATCATATAAAATATTTATTTTTCAAAATCTACATGTATGTGTGTCTGTTTGCTAATTTAAATTCCTATGTTATATTTTAATTACTACTCTTTAATGTACAGTTATGAGAGATACTTCCGTGGATTGACCTTTTCAGAAAGGTCAGACTCTACGACCTAGCTCATTAACATATGTCACCATGGTCACCAACTATTATATACCCTTACCTGCTGCATCTGACACCTCTGATATGGCAGTAACTGCTTCTTTAATTGCATCGTTGACCAGCAGCCAATCAGTGCTCAAATTCATGACCTTTGACCCCAGGCTGGACGGTAAGGTACTGAAGGGCTCGTCGTCTAGAATCGTTAGCTGCGGTATTGCTTTATGAACGGCATCTCGGTAATCAAAGTCACCATCTGTGTTCTAAAGAAGATTTAAATGAAAATATGTTCACAACCGTGGCGTTTGATATAATTGCTGTTGTACATATTGGACAGAAAACATCACAAATCACTTCAGCTAGATAGAACGCAGGATTTTCACTTTAATAATTACCAAATTGAAACGTTCCTCTAATGCATGTATTTAATTCTGAAATTTGGTTTATATTCTCTTAAGAATGCGGAGGTATCGCCATTTACCCGACATAATTCCTAATTTATGCCAAAATATGAGCAGTTTATATCTAGCGCATCTAGGGAAACAAACTTAAAAGAAGGTACTGTTTTGATAAATGTCATTGGAGTATTGCTAGGCCTATGCCTACCGACCAGTGGGAAAGTTGACTCCCCAGGCTGGGTATGTCATCCCTGACAATGGGGGGTAGAAGAAACTAGGCAGGACCAATGGTGAATAATATTCCTTTATTTATGTACCACTTTTTGACAATCATTAATTTTGGGCTGTCTTATAAAATTGCTTACAATCTGCCGGTCAGTTATTCTGTTCCTTAAAGGCATTGAAGACTCGCCCCAAACCGTGTGCTGCCATCTTTAAAAAGTTAACTTTCCGTTGCTTGCAAGTTAAGTTTTTCTCTTGTCGCTACAACATGCAGACACTAATGAAACGTGATACCTTGTTATCTTTAGCTGGACCTGACATGTCCATCGCTGTATCGTTTGCACACTGTGCTGTGGGTATTGACCGCAGCTGTATGTACTGACTGTACACTAGTGT
>JAAAKB020252013.1:0-10820 GCA_010014835.2 Apostichopus leukothele | reverse complement strand
GGACAATATTCTTTGTTTTCATGACATTTCATGACAATCGAAGTGGTTCTACTAGCCAGCAGGCAGGCGTATTCCGGCAGAGGAATAATAGTACTTCAATAAACTAGGACATAAGAAAATACATGATTACTCCCATTAATTGCTTAATTAAAGCCCGTGAAAATTGTGTGCCATCATATGACCATTATAAACGGAAGTATGGGACATTATTCGTTCGTTTTCATGACATTTCAATACAGTCGAAGTTTCTCTACAATCCAGCAGGCAGGCGTATTTATGCGGTGCCCTCATCCATACAATTAAAAATAGTACAATACTAAACAGCGAAAACAGCAAAAATGACAAACTTCCATTAATCGCTTATTTAAACAGGTAAAAGTTTTTTGCCATCACAAGACCATCATAAACGAATGTAATAGATATTATTCTGTCGTTCTAATTTGATTTGATTTGGTGATAATCGAAGTGGTTCTACTAGCCAGCAGGCAGGCGAATTCCGGCAGCGGCGAAATCGAATCAACGACAAAGTGCTACATATACTAGACTTGAAACTCTAAGCATATAAATCATGAAATACTAGACTTGAAAAAAATTACACCTGGTAGCAATCGTCGCCTCGTCGAAAGGGGCGGGATGATGTGGCACTCTCGTCGACCCGCGCTCTCGTCACCCCGCACTCTCGTCGCCCGCACTCTCGTCACCCCGCACTCTCGTCACCCCGCACTCTCGTCATCTCGCACTCTCGCCACCCCGCACTCTCGCCACCTCGCACTCACGCCACCTCCTGCTTGTTTCGTATGGCACATTTTGTTTTGCATCAGCCGAGGGAATTCCCCTTCCCCCACGATTTCAATCCTGTGTACGCCACTATTGAGAATGGCAATTTCAATTGTTTGCACAAATCAAGGCATATATATGCTAAAATAGCAGACACGTTAACGCGGACTCTTCTAAGTATCATTGCAATACTATCTTATATTACCCACTTTGCTTATTCACGCAATTCGCGCATATTACCCACATATACTCATTCACGCGGTTGTCACGTTACTGCCAGGTGACCGCATTATACCTACTTTTGAGTATAATTTCCTGTTTGCTAGCTTTGCCTGCCAGGTTCAGTCCAGTCTCGGGACATGCACGATTGTGATGCCTGGGACCCAATCAGCTGTTGTTTGTATTTCTAAGTACGGTAGTTAATACGGACTAAAAAAAATGTTGATGACTAAAGTAAATCTTTTCTCAAAGTAATATACTATTGTTTTGTCCTTAGTGCAATTATGTCCCATTTTAGAATTTATTGATATGAATAATCTAGAATATTTGAGTGTCTTTCGGGTACAAGTTTACCAGTTCTTATAAGTAGTGTAGTCAGTTTCTTAAACTGTACCGTACGTTACAAATACAACAGAGCTATTTCAGAGATAATAGAAGGGGCGGGTTCATGAACAGGGACTGTAAACTTGATATATAATACAACAGCTAAAGTTGTGAAAGCAACAGTTAGGGTTGACATAATCGTTTCTGTGGCACCTATATAGTTCCTCTGAAGTGATGTGTGCCATTAAAGGTCATTAGTATTGGCCCCAAATATGCTAGATAGTGATACGAATAGAGAGGATTTTCTTCTAAGGTTTTACTTTTGCCATGTTTTAGCATGCTAAGATCATGGAGGGATTAGAGATTGAGACATGCACAAGGATCCTTGTAAGTATCGAGCCTTTCAAGTGACGTGCGGTGCCGCTAATCGTGGTATTGGTTCGATACATCAGGAACTCCCTCTGTCCCTGCATCTATTGCTACATTTGTTCGGGTAAATAGCGAATTATAGGCTCCCTCAATCGTCGTCTGTTACAGCTAATAATACCTTGAGCTCCAACATTTACATATAACTAGTATTGCCAGCCGTCATAATTTTTCATGAATTTGAAAATAGTGCCACCAGATGTCACAGTCATCGACACTCCCGGCCATATAGAGTCTTGATAACATTTTCCATTTCATAACAATTTTTACCAACTTAGGGAGTTACAGGAAATTGTTCAAATATGAGGTAGAAACTTTTAGACTTAGGCCTATTAGTAGCACTTACTAATGATTAAACCCAAGCCGACTCGTAAAACAATATGAGATGATAATGTAGATTTCACTTTTCAGTTGTTTTAATCTCAAAGGACATGTATAGTCATAAGTTGTCGGCTCAGGCAGCACGTCACTCCATAGTGTTTTTAACATTGTGTCATTTTCTGAAACCAGTTTGAATAAAGCTTAATGGTGAAGTAACCAACCTGAATATTAAGTCACATTCCGTTCAATTGTTTTTTTTTTTTTACATTAAGTAAAGGAACATTGACTCAAGTCTGACTAGAGTGTAACTCATTGACTCGAGCCAATATTGGCTCGAGTCAATGACACGTATGATATACTTGATCCAGCCAGGCTCTTCGTCACGCTGAGTTCACGCTTACAAAACGGTGCTCAATGACAAAGTGGTCAGGATCCAGACAACAATGAACAAATTCTGGTTGTACAATAGAACTAACTACATGTATTTCTATGAGTTGTACACGTATGTGTAGGGTATTAGCAATTAATCTTAGCATATAGTGCTCTACAAAATCGGTCAGTCTATGTGCCAATCACACGCTGACTTTAAATGACCTGTTTGAAGGTAGCAGCCACTAACAGTGGCCAATAGTTTATACATCAACGTTACGCGCCGTTGGCCACTTATGTTTATACACTGTGACGAGCACTGGGTACGCTGTGGCGGGAAAGTGGATCCCCAGCAGCTACAAAGGGCAGACTATATTAGCAGACAATAACAAGACGGTTCCTTTTTCTCACCTGTTTTATAGGGATAATAATTCACGCTATGCATACTGTAAAAAGCAAAAAATGGCACCATAAGGGAGATGAGATGTTGCTCATTCATGTTATATTTTTGGAATGAGAGGCTGGACGATTTATGGATCCATGGTCAACTTAAACTTGTGATCCTACCGAAACTTGTGGAGAAAGGCGTAAATTGCGGCAACTTTTATACCAAATGTCTAAACAATTAATTTATGAGAATATGCAATAGTCAAGAGAGGTACAAAGACGAAGTTTAGTTATTCCTCTTTCACGTGGTGTGTCTCTAGTATCGGTAACAAAGTCTATTTCTTGACCAAAAGTGGCCTTAAAGTTTTAACCCCGATACGGACCCCTCTCTAAAAGCGCTGTATATGTGTAATGATCCAAAAAATGATCTAATTTTGTTTTCAAAATCCTTGGTGCTAACCGTACATCTCAACTAGGTCGATAACTCAAACGAATCCATTTTGAAAAAAAAATTAGATCATTTTCTGGGATCATTACATATTACGTATATACAGCGCGTTTCAATGTAGAGAGGGGTCCGTAACCGGGTTAAAACTTTAAGGCCACTTTTGGTCAAGAAATAGGCTTTGTTACCGATAGAAGAGATATACCACGTGAAAGAGGAAGTTTTCAACTTACGTGGTGCTAACCGGACCTTTCAACTAGGTCGATAACTCATATTAATCGATTTTGAAAAGAAAAAAAACAATATCTTTCTTATTTATGTACTAATTGACCAACACACACTCGACTGCAGTGTCAGTATCACACACAAACACACACGCACATACACACACACGACCGCAGTGGCAGTACTGTGTGTCAGGTCTTACTGTCCTTTTTCTCTTAGTGGCTGCTGTTATTTTCTGTTCTAAGTGCCTGCTACCTTCAATGAGGCCTTTTAATGTTGTCGTGGCACAAGATCTGATTAGGGTTCGAGTTCGAGTTCTGCATGCTAACAAATACCAGGAATTAAAACAATATGGGTAAATATTACCTCCAAATGTTTTTTATAATGTTTTTTAACCTAGACTTTCAATGTCATGATTTATCGGGACCGCTACTGGTTCTTTGGTGACATTTTCTGACGCTTTGTCGTATTAGTTTCGTGGAACCAGTCCAATCTCAAAGAGGTATACCTAGCCTAGAATATTATCCGACTACACTGATTACTGCCTGTTATGTAGATGGTATCGCCCGCAGCCGGCGGAGTTAGTATGGAAAATAAGGAAAAGAGTTATGTTATTCGCCCACCAGTCGGACAACAGAGGAATAGTGTACTCACTATTCATCTGGTCAAATGAGAACTAGGCCAAACACTTGCTTTATTCCATCCTGCATGGGAAATAAAAAAATTAAAAATTCCTGGCGGCTGGACAAAGATTGTACAGTATGTCGAACGCCGCATGCTTTGTGTCAAGTTAGCTTAAAACATGATACAGATAAATTTTTAACTTGTACTGTGCTGGTGCAGATTAAGAATTGGTATATTGACTCAAGTGGCACCTAAAAAAAGGAGAGTTGATATTCACATATTGTGTTAAATTGTGGATGTGGTTGATTTTAGTTCAGATTACATATTCCACACCATACCAAGTGTTGTGTTGGATAGAACATTACAAGTTCTTTGAGGGATTTTCTGTTTAGTCATGACCAAAGATTGTAATGTGAATACTGATCACAATGAACTCTGTTTGGCATTTTGTCACAAATTGTGCACTCAGTACTCTTGAGTGGTGCCATAACTGCCAGACAACTATTGGGCACATACAGTACTGTTATCACCTGGCTGCCAGGTGAATGGCCACAATGTATTTAGATAGAACATAAGACTAAGCACGAACTACACTATGGTAGTATGGTTATGCCCAGATCCTCAATCAGTCTGGAGAGCCATGAGCCTTCCTGCAGTATTGGCCAAGTATGTACTGGATACACACTACAATTTCTGTACATACCTTCATGATTCCTCTTTTACAAATTAAAAAGTTAACCGTCAGTTCCAATAAATTAATGGCGTTTTGACATGAAATATATCTAGCAAGATATGTTTAGACCTTTTAAAGTGTTAAAAGGAACATTTCTAATAAATTGTTGCTGCTAACAATTGCATAAAATTTGGGACCCATTACAATAAACATCTCATATCTACTATCTGACGTTTGGTCTAAATAATTCAAAAATACTAACAGGAAGATAAAAAATCTTAAGGCAAAAACAATCTAAAAATCCATCAAAACACAGGCTATCCCATGCCACATTGGAAATTAAAATTTTAATGTGTTATGGTCTGGAGATTGCTACAGTACTATACTTCACATTCTGCTTGCAATTGTTACAAAACAAATAAGCCATGAAACTGGTGCAGTTGGGCTCTTACTACGTTATATACTTCCCCCACAGACTTGGTTATGACCTATGGAAGAAGGAAAAATTTGGAAGAGCAGATACACATTAGTGCCAAATGAACTATCACAATTACTGTACACTAAATGAAAGTGATCCAGAGGGTTGCCTCTTGGACTCTAGTCTACAGTATCTAGAACTTTACACACCATATCATCTTATATGTATGACAATAACCTTATTTAGAATCTTACAGAGCTTACAGATATCTTTCATTGGAATAAAAAAGAGGAATTTTCTCCTATTTCCCTCTGAGCAGGAGCTTTACACAAACTTTTCATTCCATTTGCTCCATCCCTCTTCACCTCTGCAGGATCCATCTTCATAAATATTATGATAAGAAAGATATTAGGCATAAATGAGAAATTTCTGCAAATGCAAGAATGGCACATTAGGTTTTTGTGAGACCAAATAGTCCATAACTCACTCTTCTGGAATAGCCAGATGGTTGTAACTACTGTACCACACACAAAATTCGTAGAACACATTTAGGGGTAACTATTACTTTAAAAGCTCTAAATTTAACAACCCACGCATAAAGTGGATCTTTTAAGTCTTTTAGAACTGTTTGATATTATGACAGATTCCTTCTTGGTAGTGCCTCATCCATTGCCCATTTTTCCATGTTCAATCAAATGACTCTTATATTTCCTAAAGTTTTAACCTGACCACTTTGAATCATTTCTCATTTTCAGCAGTGTCCAGTAGTGTATCATTCATTCTTTCCAGCCTCTTGGTTGTGACTGTCTTTGCTGCCATGCAACTCTTCCAGAAGGAATTAGCTAGCTCACAATGGTTGACTATCCTCGGAGGTTTCCTGGGAGCAGATATTTTTATATTTAGTTTAACTGTATCCTTTTCAGATAGCCTGTAACATTTTTTTCTATTCTCTTACAGCCACTTGTCGTGTTAACAATGTATCCCCCTCTCACCAAGCAAATGAATTAACTATGAAATACTGTAGTAGTTTATTGAATTAGTGTTACAATATGTGTAAGTTATAGCTCAATGTAATGTAAATTTTAAATTGAAGTTTTTTAAGTTCTATGAATCATCCAAAGACGTGTGCTTCTAACTCTATAGGATTTAAAGTGATCCCTTGGATGGCATTCAATTCCATTCCAATCATAAAAAAAAGTGCCAGGCAAAATATTAAAAATACTGTTTGTGCTGGGCTGCATTCAGAATTGCCGGGCTAGGCTGCCTGCCGACGTGGAGATCTACCATACAAGTGTATGGTTAAAATCATTTCAAGTTTTGTGTTGCATCAGTGGAAGTGACCTAAGTAATTGTGTGTGTTCAACTAAGTAGTCCAGCCACTGTAATTGATGAGCCTCAGATGTTGAAGTCTGAGTCATTTCTCAAAAAGTGTTACAGCAATACAACACTGAACTACAGTTTTCTTTATCAATCTACAACATCTCAACATTAGTACTGCTCCCAAAGACCAACTATATTACACATAGCCCGATGTTAGAATTTGGAAATTTTCGACAGTTTCCATAAACTTGTTTCAGTACCTTGAGTGTGATCAATGTTTTCTCCTGAATTGTAACTTTCTGTGTCTGACCTAATGTTTCATAATTTAAGCCACTTACTGGAAGAAACACAGTGCTTAAAAAATCTACTGGCTGCTAAAATCAAGTTCTCACTGTTTATGTATAATAGGTATAGAAATAAAGCCGATTCTTTGACTGATGCTTGTTAACAGACTTACAGTACCATGTGTTTAAATTCTTAACGTGTAGCGGAAGAAATTGCCAGTGCCCTTTCTTTTTTTTTCTTTTCTTGACTGGCAAATGGCAAAATCCACTGGCATTTAGCGAGACAACAGCCAGAATTTTGAGCTCTGTGTTTGTATAGTATAAATCTACCTCTTCTTTTCCTCCTGTTTATTCAAATCCTTAACGACCTTCTTCAGGCCGTCAGTAATCTTGAGATTGTTCTCTTTGGAAAAGGATTCCAGGCAAAGCTGTTCCCAGAAGGTAGTGTAAAATTTCTTCTTTTTTGTCCCCCCTCTCATCTAGGACTATGTCAGGTTTGTATTAAACTACATGATTACATCTTGTTAAATATTTATTTCCATTTGATGGGAAACTTTCATGATAGAGATGTAAATGCTTTATATTACATGCAAGCTTCTCTGGAATGAGGGTTGGTGATAACTGCTAAAACCAGAATGTTAATGAATGTGTGTACTCTGCTCTATATTTGGGTTACCTTAAAATATGCTATTACAGTATAAGTTTTGTGTAAAAGTAAGAGGGCATGACGTTTCAATCCTAGCAGAATGACAAGTTAAAGTAAAAGAAGGGACAAATACACGCACAGAATACAGACAGGTTAATGAGCAGGGTGAACACAATAAGATACATGTAAGGGGATTAGTAGACAAGGGATGGAGAGAAGAAAGCAACAGAGGAAGAGGAGAGGTAGGAGATAAACATGCAGTGGAGGGACAAAGGGAGGATTAAAGGAACGGGGTAGGGAACAAACTGAAGAAGGACAAAGACAGAAAGGTGTGGAGAAAAAAAAAAGAAAAGAAGAGATATAAATATATATGATGGGAGGAAGACTCACCAAATCTTCACATCTGAAGAGAAGAGGGTTCCGTGCATCCACGATCTGGACCACGACATCGCTCCGCTCTATCACCCTCCAGAGTTGTCTCCAGAATTCTAAATTACGCTCGAATGGAGTTAAAACCACATGATCCTTCTCTTCCAGACTGAATGGCGAAAATCAAGAAAACAAACAAGGAATTATGATTATGAAATAGTAAACCACATCAAAGAGCTGTATATATTGTGTTTCGAAGATGACTTCAATGATGCAGTTTGGTTTCGGTCTGGTTAGATGAGAGAGCACTCTTACTTACGAGTTCACAATTAACTACAACAACACTTGAAGTTAGGCAGTTCTAAAATTGTATGCCATTTGTGTCACTCAGGATTAGTTACTCTTTGTATTAGTATCACATTGTAAGTGTCCTTGAAGTGAGGGTAAGGGATGGAGGTGGATGAGTGAGAGAGATTAAAAGAAGTTGGAAGCAGGGAGGGGAAGGGGTGGGGACGGGGACGGGGAGTCAGATAGAGTGCTATCAGAATAATTCACATCTACATTAGTTGCCTGAATCATAGAAACTAAGTTCTTAATGAAAACTCAAGCTAAACTTTAAGCAAAGCTCATATAGCAAATTATCAAGACAACTAAGTTCCCTATCGTTTCAAGTAGGAGAATATCAAATCATGTAGATTTTAAATAAGTTGTTCTCTCCATAATCTGGGACATTCTGTATGCTTATTTATGAATTGAACTGTTTAAAGTTATAATCACCTTGCAAGTTGCCTTCTCCATGACATGAATGATTCTCTCTCTTTCATCTCCAGTTCTGAAGCAGTAGTATTTGAGTCCCATTGAGGCCTGTAGAAAAAAAAGCTAATTGATTAGCTTAGAACAATTACTGAACTATGTTTGTACTGAAACATACTCCATCTCAAGAGCTATGTTCCATATTCATTTAAAAAAAATGTGAGACTATATCAATTAAAGAAGGCAAAAATGACAATGACTGCGAAAAGGCAAACTGAACTGAAGTTATTTGACATTTGCCGTTGTTTGGTATCTAAGGAACGAACTACAACTGTACCTTCGTGGGATGCCGAGTAGTTCCTTGTTATCCTCCTGGGCTTTGTGAATTGCCTCTTCTTCCTCTATTGTTGGTAGACCACTGTAATTGTCATTGATCACTGTGATATTCAATTTTTCTGGGGGCAAAAAAATTCAGAAACTTGCCCATACTGATTGTATAAATTGGTCTGGGTTTTCAAAAATATTTAAATCAAAACAAATCAAACAGCTATTAAGAAAAGTTCTGCTCACTTAGTGCACTCTCAAGCAAGACTTTTTCATTTAGTCTTGGGGGAATAATTGCATTATGAGATAGGCATACCTGCTGTAAATTCTGTGCCGGCTAGCTCGGCAGTCGTCAAGAATTCATCAAGAGAATTCTGTTCAGTTACTGAATTGAGATTGATTCTGTTCCAGTCATAGCCATCATCTAAGTCACTGGTATGATGCTGGGGAAGAAAGGAATTTTAAATCCAATAAACAAAATGGACAAAGCATTTAAGCTTATGCTGTACCGCAATAATTATATAATTCAGACTGACTGACATAACATAATCTGCTACTGCTCCGTAACCTGATTGGTGGCACCTTGGACCCAACAGAGCATCCGCTTTGACTCAGTAATCCCATAGGTCAATCCATCCACCACTGGTCAGAACAGGACAAGAGGCTTAAAGATTTTGTCACTTCCTAAGGTGACTGAAAGCTCTTACTTTTCATTTGCCTTCAATGGATAGTATTCCGGTTAGCGATACTATATATTATACTTTACAGCTAATCGTAAGGAGCAACAAGCTATGTTCTGATGCCTTTATACAGTACAATGATGTGTTTGTTCTAATGCAATTTACAGGGATGTTATGGTGTATGATGTTCACAGTTACAAAAAAATTGCTGGGAAATTTTGCATCTTTACATGAAAACCATTAAATATTTTGAGGGGTGGAGAAAATTTAATTTTATGGATCCATCTGGCAACAGCATCTGGAGCTAGCAATGTCATCATGGCAAATGAATCGAAAATGTCATTGTTTTGCTTATATCACATCATAAAATTGCTTTAATTGCAATGAGGGTTAGACTAACGTTATAGGTGAGCCTCTACAGTAGTCTCTAACGTAGGCCTAGTGTAAATACCATAGGCATAATATTAGATAGAGGCTAGGCTAAATCAAATGATCAACAATTCATTGTGTCCTGTTGTCAGTAAAACAACACAGTACCAATTGTGCGATAATTCTCACCCATGAATTTGTTTGACCAGACCTTGACTTCCTCTGGCGAGATTTAATGATACTTCTACCAATCGCAGTATTCGCGTCCTTCTTCTTCCCCATGATGAAAAGTACCAGGAAATTATTTTTTTAAGTAAGAGATCTATACTGGCATGTTATCTTGGTGTAAAATGGTTTATTCACGCAGATTGCGTAAGGTGTCATACATAACGTACACGTGTATTGCGCAATCTACCTGACACAAACATGAACTTGCACAAAATCTACAAAGCATGATTCTGATTGGCAGTCGCGGGATGTATGTAGTGAAGGGTGCGGGAAGGGGGTGGAGGTGCGAGGTGGAGGTGCACATATAGGGTAAATTCGGGAACAAAACGGGAAGATTCCTGTGATGTAGAAATGTTTAGTTTTATAGAATTCTGCAACGAAATCGAGTTCCTGGTTATCTGGTAATGCCGAAGGTTACACGTTAAAATTCACCATACGAAAATGTTGATATACCTAACGGATGTTACAATAATCTACAGAGCCTGTCACAAGACGGAAGGGGTGGGGGTGGGGGGTATTAACAACTCTTTGATACCAAGGGCGTAGGAACCGGTGGGGCTGGGGGGGGCGCCAGCCCCCCCAGTGAAAAATATGGTGGGGCGGAAGTATCATTCCGCCCCCCCGCTCCGCAAGTCAGAA
>JAAAKB020252002.1:0-10821 GCA_010014835.2 Apostichopus leukothele | reverse complement strand
TAAGATGCAACTTACAAGGCCTGGGAAGTGCCATTTCCAGCGATCTGGGAGTCATTTTCAGCCAAAATTTTCTTGTATGCTTCGCGACGACCATGGTGGCGCTATGGCTCTGATAATTTGCCTACAGATTCGCCCCTCCCTTGGCAAATTCCTGGCTACGCCCCTGATATTAACCAAATGATAAAGTGTTAAGTAATAAGTATTCTTAAAAATGCTCAATTGTTTACCCTCTGGTGATCCACCTGACATGAAGTTGTAGATATATATAGTTATATTTTTGTTTGAGGGAATGAAGAAGCTGTTCTACTCTTCTTCTAACTTCAAGTTGCCAATTTGATTTTTCCTCTCAGAAATCCCAACGTGTTGATCCTGACCACGTCTAATGTGACGGGAGCAATAGATCTGGCCTTTGTTGACAGAGCGGACATCAAACAGTACATCGGACCTCCATCAGCTGCTGCCATATTCAAGATCTATCATTCCTGCATCAACGAATTGATGAGGGTAGGGTTCGCTTCTATACAGTTTCCATCCATATAGTCCTTTTGTCTTTATACCTTTCATTGTTCTTGGTCAAGTCTTGGTTATTTCATACTAACACTATTTTGACACCTACATGCATCCATCATATTAATGAAAGCATTTTGCTGCTGAGTGAAGGTTCCTTTTTGGCAGCATTTTTATGGAGCATCACAGGTTTCCCATCAAGATGAAAACACTGTAGGACTTTGGCATTGAAGAAGGTTTTAAGAAGAGAGGCAGGGGGGATGATGGGAGGTAAATTGGAGAGGGATGGCTCATAGCTGTATTTAATGATGACGTGACTACTTAGAGATCAAAAATGGAAATCTATATATCTATCAAAAATCATTCCCCTGCCCAAGGGAAGTCAACAGGTTTTTTTTCAACTCAGTGTTTTAAATTTGAAGACATTTTTGGCTTTCATGCAATCCATGAATTTTTCGTAAACTGCGAAAATCATTTGAAAGATGTTTAGCACCTCACATTTTAGTTAATGATGAAAGTTTAAGAGCTTTTCAGAGTTTGTATGTTTGTTGTCCTTGACTTGCAGACTGGAATTATCAGCCCGTCCCAACAGATTCTTGATTTAAGAGCCCTGGAAGTCGTGAGGTATCTTGAAAATGATGCTACCAAACATAGCCTGCGACTGAGGGAGATCGCACAGTAAGTATATACATATATATATGTATGATGTACTGGTATAGGGATGTGTTCTCATTCAGATCTTAACAAATCTAAAGCCTCCTTGAAATCTGAGCGATGCATAAGGTTCTTTTCTATGTGTCAAAGTCGTTCATCTTTTAATTCTGAATAGAACCAATTTCTCATATTTATTATTAAAATTTCTGTGGTAATTTCTCACCAGACAAGAATTTAGAAAACAGTTGCTAGTCATCAACTGGCAAGGATAGTTGCATTTCATTTTTTGGTTGGTTGGGGGAAGTGGGGTGGGGTGGGAACAGTTTCATAGTGCTCATATGGAACATTGCACAAGTTATACAAGTGAACCTGGGGGAGGGGAGGGGGAGGTGGAACTCCCAATGGTGGAGTAATATAAGAACCAGCTTCATGTAATGTCTAGTAGCATTTCTTTCAGACATTTGTGGATTAAGCAACACTAAAATTGGAGTAACTTTGAATGATTGATTTAATTTAACATCTTTCTGTAACATCATAATGATGCATCAAAATATCTTATGCATTTTATTCTTGCAGAGAAAGTTATGGCCTCAGCGGGAGAACACTGAGAAAGTTATCCTTTCTTGCACATGCACTATTCATCCGGGTAAGGTTAAATCAATATATCAATTTCAGGATCACTCTCCCTCCTTCCCTCTTCAGTGTGATGTGTCGACAATCCTCAGGGAATGAATATAGCTTTCTGGTAGTTATTGGCTGTGAACAATATGATTTTTTTATACATAATAATGTTACAACTATTTGTAGCTCCTTTGTAGTAATTTTTTGACAATTTCCTCCCTTCCCTATTTGGGATACAGTTTGTTGTTGGGGGGGAGGGAGTTATGGGTGGCAAATTAGTGCCAAAATGTTCTTCCATTCCAGAGAATGGTATGACTTGTCACATTCAAAAGCAGTGCATAGGGGAACTCACATGTGCAACCCATGAGTCAATTCCAAATTTTTGCAATCATGTAATAAATATTTGAAGCATTTCATTTCTTGTGAGTCGTTTTTATTTGTTGAGGGGGTTTATCACTTATTTTCTCAAAACTATGCTCCCTTGTTCGAGTAATGTTTGCTTTGATAACCCACCCAATATTTCTCAACATGGAGTGACCGAATTGTTGAAGACTGGGTGGGGTCACCGTGATAGTTTGGTGAAAACTCCTGTATTGTAAACTGGTTTCTAAACATCAACAGTCAAGTACATCCTGAGTAGCCTATCATGTTTCATAAACAATACATTTCGTAACAGTGGACTCATTAAACATACAGTATTTTGCTTTGACTTATACAGAAGCATACCGTTACATTAGAAGAATTTCTGGAAGCGCTGCAGCGTTCTGTGTGGAAACAATTCGAAGAGAGACAAGATCTGGTTGTTAAGACTTGAATATGCCAATATTAGGAATGGACAGGTACTATCTGAACAGGGTGAAGCAATACAAGTTGGACTGTAGCCGTGTTGAATCTGATGGGGTTAAATGCTATGTTAAATAGCATTGAGATAATATTCATAATGAGTATGTATCAGAATATGGCTAACAGCAGTTTTGTTTTTGTCTATGACAACCTTTGTTGGGCAGTATGCGTTACTAAGGTTAAAAACTAATAGAAACAGGATTTACTTTATACCTCAGTTTTACCATACCATATATGTATTGTTGGTAACCTAGGAAACTAAGGCGAAGTACAATTCATCGGGCAGTGGAAATGATTCAAATTAGAAAGTGTGTTCATAACTGCTATAGCATATTTGGCCATCAGGTAACAATATTACCCCTTGAAAAGTTCTCTGGAAAGTTATGTATCATTGGTTCAACTTTTAGGTAGTGAGGATGGAGGGATGGGGGAGCTAAGGGAAGGGAAACATGGGTAGGGCAGGGAGTTGTTATGGAACAACTCCCTGGGTAGGTTGCTGCTGTAAATTCACATGTTTGTCTGTCAAATCTGAGCATATTAAGCAACTTGTCAGTATCGTCTAAAATTCACTTGACCATTCTCATGAATATTTAGTATGTTATATATCATTCAGGGGTCTTAATACTGTACTTTTGGCCGGATTATTTAACCAGCTTTCTGATAGTTTGTGGGTTGTATTTTACTAACAGAATTGTGAAAAGTGCCCCCATATAATGTTCCAATTTGTTGTTTGCTACATCGATTCTGTGTCCATCTTCATGAGATGGCAAAAGGGGAAGAATTCGCCGGAATAGAAATATTCCGTGGGATTTTATAGGCTGTATATAAACATAACAATAGAAAAAACATAACGAATAAGTTCTGCTTGTATTATGTATTTATTGTGCACCTACTTTTTGTACACAGTCTCATTTTGTTTTAAATTGACAGAGAAACAATTGAAGATAAGTTCAGCTTATCACAAGAAATATCGAATAGAAGAAAGTAGCACAATGAGAGCTAACAGTGAATTCAAATATTGGCTTGCTGCTGCTGCTGAGAGATTCTTGTGTAAGATTCCATCTGTCGGTTTCATCTCGGAATCTTCCTTCTCATTAAGAACTGGTCTTTCAGTTGGCTCATTAAGTTCGTCTTCAAACTGAATAACAATAAAAGGATGGTTATATATATTTTTTATAGAAGTTTAAATACCATTTCACTATGAAGCAATAGGCATTGGAAATGGGGGACAGGGGAGGGGGTAGGAGGGGACACGTGGATAGGAGTACATTTATGACCACTTTTGTTCAACTAGGAATGTAGTCCATGGTTCTATTCTTTGTTAATGCAAAAAGATGGCTACAGTAGGTAATTAAATTATCAATCATTTTCATGTTACTTTATACCCACATAATAAGTTTAAATTTTATAGTCTTTTTCTCGAAATTTTAATGTGAAAATTGCCCAAATTTAAATGAAACAGTACAGATTATTTTTCTACTAAACAAAACCCATGGAAACGCCCATTCATGCAGTCGGGACAGAATAATCTTACCTCAACTTGTGGTACAATGCAATCCAAAATTTCTTCAGAGTAAATGTAGCCTTTCAGACACATACAATCCAGTTCTTTGGGGTCATGCAGTGCTGTCTTGGGGCATCCTTTATCCAGTATTTTGGCCGTAGCCATCTGAGGTTTTGTTGATTCAGATTGTATCTCTCTTCGAACGATATCCCTTCTCTTGCGTTCAGATTCCCTCTCGACCAGCTGTTAGTGGAAAATAAATATTTATAGCGTACTGAGAAATTGCTTTTTCACTTCCAACGGACCTCCCTCTTCCCACGCACATCCTATCCACCATACATTGAAGTTAACCCGGCAAAATAAGATATTTTTTACCAGTACGTCACAACGCCAATAACCCCCTCACTCGCACTAGTCTTATTGCCAAGATACTGTGCAGTATTTGAGATCATTGCCATATGCTTTGCTCACCTTAAAGACTGTTGATATCGTGTACTCTCGGGTTTGTCCAGACAGCGCCTTGTTGATGAATTTAATTCTGTAGATTTCATCATCGTGTACGTAGCTTTGCTCCGACAGTACCTTATGAGTAGAAAAAAAATCATAAATAAAATTTAAATAAGTTAGTTTAAGCAAGCAAACAAGCGCGGAGAGTGTAGGGCTTCCTACGAAGTAAATGGTTCACTGCATGACTTAGCAGTAACAAAGGGCAAAGCATTGTTTGCTCAAAAACCGTTGTCATACGAGTTACGAGTGGAATTGATCATTAGTGTAAAGCACCCATACCTGTGAGGAACGATTTTCCGCGAAAATGGCTCACCAAAATCGGGTTAAAAATCCCCTCAAAAAACAATGGAAAATTCGATAAGGCTTCGCTTTTTCCAGGGTGAGACTCATCAGAGGGGGGATAATATGCCCATCAGGAAAATATCGCAAGTCTTGTCGGGGTTATGATCCATCCAGGCTAGATCATTGTTGTAGTACATCCATGTCCCTAATCGACTCCGGGGCTGTAGCCCCACCTTACTCGTTTCTTCGGTCTAGTCATACCTGTGGTGAACTTGGAATGTCATAATTTCTTAGAATGGAACCCTCGACTTCTCCGTTCCTTGGTGTCGTCTGGTAGTAGAAGTCATCAGCTATGTAAGCAGCGTAACGATCATCCACCGGAGCCGACAGGCAACCCTGTATAGAAATGTGGCCATGTGTTTATTAAATGCTGGATATGTCCTGCACACAATACATGGTATATACCGTGGAATAAGGAAGCTTATATATGTAAGCTAAACATACATGTGACGAAATTGAAGGTACCAGGATAGTTAGAAATGTTACAGCCCAAATGTTAAGGCCCTTTAGAATTTACATAGTGAAAACCAATATGGCGTTTGTTAATTTGACCACCGTAACTGTTCATGTGCCTAAGCCTCGACATGTAATTATTGACTTCAATTCGCTAATTTGTCAAGAACTACTCACATCCGGGTCCTCGTTATAGTTTTCCCCTACGCAGACCATAAAGAGGGTCAGCTCCAACTGTAAGCTGCTCCGCAGAAATTCCGGGAAGAAAGCTATTTCAATGGTAACTTCCTCTAGATGAGATACACCAGGTTTGTATCCTCCGACCAGGTTGATCGCATTATTTCGTCCATACACCTGCTTGACAACCAACCTGGAAACCAAATTAATCTGAAATGTTTATCAAGAAACTAAACCTCTTCGCTGAAGCCCCTATATCCCCATCGTACAAGCTAAGCTTTTGAGCTACACTGTCATTGTATCTATACAAGCACTATAAATACCGCATGTTCCGTCTATAGAAGAGGAAATAACCGAAGTACTAAATGCAAGTTGGCAGCGAATTATACTGATGGGCCCAAAATACTATACGAATGTGGACGCTCTAGCGGCATACATTGCTTCTAACTTAGTTGTGAGACAACCCTAATACTATACGAATGTCGACGCTGTGGCGGCATACATTGATTCTAACTCAGCTGTGAGACAACCGTCAGTGAGACAACCGTCAAACATGTGGACAAGTATACATTTGGCTTCTGTTAATTTCAACTCGGCTGTACACCGGTAAAGGCCAATGTGCACCTGAATAGATACGCCTTTTGAAGATTATCAAGAAAATGTAGTCAAGGTTCATGGCAAAACGTGAGATTTGTTCTGGGGCTATCAATATCGAATAGACTTGACGATCTTCAAGGAGATATCTGCGTGAAAATACTAATGCTTTCAGTGTTTCTTGAAATGTATATTCAAGCAGATATCTGCATTACATGGTACGTACTTTTATTAATGATTACCATGAAATGTAACTGGAAGGTACAGTATAGTTTGGAGCGTTGACTACAGATATGTAAAGCCGCTATTGGTGTTTGTGCGAAAGGGCGATATGGAGAACGATATTTTATTTCAGTATTTTCATCACTAAAAAACGCAAGCTTTTAATTTGTTCTTTTTTTTACCTTGGACTATCTCGTTCTGCATCGATGAGTTCCACTGTGCTCTGAAGAGTACTCTCGTGCGATATGATAGCGTCTGGTACCTCCAGTAGTTCACATGTATCCACACTGCTTGTTGACATCGTTAAGTTTGTACACTTGTAGGTTTCATATTTAAATTGAAAGTTACCTGCAAGGCAAGAGGAGACAAGAGTATACCGCTTTCAGTTATGGTGAGCATGCTTTGTTTTTGTTTTTTCCAGGAAGTCAGGGGACATTGTTGATATTAACTCCCCTATCCTTCACCCCCTCCATATCTTGACAGCTGTACCTACTCTCCACGATTAAAGGGAAGGATGCCATTTTGAGGATCTCCGAGTGTTTGTTGGTTAGAACACATCGAGAAAACAAGTATTTTGTTCAAGATCAAAACCAAATGCCAAAAAAAGGTGAAGTTAATTGGAAATCTCACTATTCATCACTGAGTGCAAAAATGATGCTTTTCATTTGCATTTCAAGTTATGAAACTATCCAATGATATTAGGTTGCCTTTATTTGTGAGCAAATGAGCATCGGCATAAGGACAATGCTAATCCGAGGACAGTTCATAAAATCCCGGCGGAAATTGGGGACGTCTGGTCACTTTAATTTTAATCTTCATGCTGTAGAGTGCATGTGGCGCATGTGGACTGGGAAACCATACCATAGACCTCTAGATAAGTACGCTTTGAAACGAAACCAGAAATTTTCAAGTATACTTAAAGGCTTGATGCCGTCTCTAATGGAATTGCCGGTGATATTTCAGTAATACTTCTCAGAACGTATGTAAAAATTAATTCCTTTCAAAATCTTTACCAGTTGCATCGATTGGTCTGTCGTTTGTCACACTGGCTTCATCAACATTTAGTACCAGAGTGAAGTACCACTGTTGAGTACACTGTCCACGGTACTCGGTAAAGTCGCATTGGGGTGTATGGTTTACGTCTAGATCTACCAACGCTTCTATGGTCTCATCTGAATAAGGATAAAAATACGCCACATAAATATGAAATGCCATATACGATAGCTATGGGATTAACAGTGTCTGTACAGTGGCACAAAAAAATGATAGCAAAATGCGAACACTTGAAGACAAACTCCCAATTAGCATAACAGGCGGGTCACAATTATATTGATTTGGTCACAAACTTCCCGCTATTCTTTAAGAGGGGAGGGAGGTGGGGTTAAGGGGAAGGTAAAGTTTCAGCATGCAATGAAAAGCTCAGGTGCGGAGAAACATTTTTCGGTGCTGGATTCACAGGTGCAGAATTGTCTTCTGCAAGGGGTTTTGTTTTCATAAGTAGGCCAGATTTCGTCTCGTAACAATAGCAGTTAAAAGTTCAAACACATATTGTTACCTGGGCAACCTAACAGTTCCAGACGCAATGATGGTTGGTTGTTAAATGTCAAAGGGAAAATACGTAAAACCTGAGCCTTCACTGGGTTGGAAAAATAGTTGACTACCTGAGTCGATGAATCGAAGTTGCCACTGAACGTCTAAAAGTAAGAAAATGAATTATGGTATAATTGCAGCTTTTCCAACAGTAACATCTCGTACGAGAAAGTGTGTCATTAGCCTTGACTTGTCAACTTCAAATCATAAATAAAAGGGGAAAACTGTATCCCCTAAATATAGCCTCTATATGTGAATCGAAGTCTTGGTAAAATACTGCAAGAGCATTCAAGGTTATTCCTAACGTTGCTAAAAAGAGTCGATTTTAGTGCCGGACGGTTTGTTGAAATTTGCACAATTTACACTTTCTGTTTTGACATTCTAACATTGACAGGAACCAGCTGCACAGCGACAGATGAAAACTATGGATAGAAGGGGGAAAATACATATATGATTTTCTTATTATAATATACGAGGACAATACAACATAAAAAGGGTCGATTTTGAAGAAAAAAAAAATGTACAAACTTCGTTATCATCATCATGGTTTGTGACTAGTTTCCAAGGTTCACCTGGAACGCTGTAGGCAACTTGGAAAGTCTGCACCCACTGCTGAAAGCCTAGATCTCTCCCTTGCGTGATCACGCCTGATATGGGGATGGGGGCAAGAAGATCGATCTGTGGAACGCGAAAAAAAATGCAGGTCTGTAGTTTTTCGAAACAGACAAACATTTACAGGCTTTTTCAATAAGAATAAAAGTCCTCAAGGGAGAGGACTCTTAATAGATTGCTTAACTACTGTATCTTTGGCTTGGGTTATATGACAGATCTTGTGAAGAACAACTCTCGCAAACATCTTAGAATTGTTTTTGTCCGTTTGGGAAATTCCGTGCTATCTCCGATTTTTTTATCATCACTTGTTGAGCAAGTTTTTCATGACTTTAATCTGTACCAGATGGCTGATTTCATATCTCCTTTAGGGCGGATTTTGAGTGCATTGCATGGTGACAGGCATAAAGAGTGAAGTAAATAATAAAGGGCAGTTACTGACACCAATCGGCTTATACCTGTATGTATGGATTAAGATCACCAGAGTCTGGAATCCATGCTCCACCACTATCAGTCTCCTGTTCAGTATTTAAGCGACCATTTTGAGGAGCATATAATGCCGTACCAGGCGAGGAAGCGAAGGAAGAAGAGGCACTAAGTTGAGAATCCAAAATATTACCATTTTCCATACCAAGGGCTGTATTACAACCTATATATTTGTAAAGAAAACAAGAGGCAATCAAAAAAGCTTTGTTACTGAACCAAAAGTTTGTACTGTTTCAGCAAGATTTTTTTTTTGTTCGACACTTGATATCACAAGAAAGTGCCTAGGCGAACAAATGTTCAAAATCGATAGGGGAGGTGGCAGAAAGTGGGGGGGTTGGCTCTTAGGTGGTGGTAGCCACTCCTATGTAGTGGTCCGGCACGGCATCACAGGAAAACAGCACAAATGTAGACGGCAGATTGAGGTTATAAATTAGTTTTTAAATTTGATTTGTAAGGTCTATACACAAGGTTGGGCTAATAAATAAGGGAGAGGAAGTTGAAAATGTAGGGGGACCAACTCTCCTTGGATCTGCGCTTGATCGAATAGCATAACGCCTTGCGCTTGATCGAATAGAATAACACCTTCAAAATGTTGTAAACGTGTACACCGGTAGATGGCGCTGTTTATAATTATACATAAAACTTACCTCTCGATGGTAGTAGCTTGATGTGGCTGAGAGTATTCCTGCTGTTTGCTGATGTATATACTAACGAACCATATTTATAAACAGAAATGAGTTCACGGTCAGAATCTGTGATAGTCTTGAATGCCATCTCTACTTCCGCCCTGGAACTGTAAAGTGAAATTAAATTGCTTTACTGTAATATCATGTATCCAGAGATCCGATCTGATATGACGTCACAGGACGCACTAGCGTATAGAGATATATATGAGATTGGAGAAAGTAAGGTAGTGTAGTCTTTTGAGATAAGGACAAATGGGTTAATGGTCCTATAAGCTTGCGTCATGCATAAGGCACTAGGAATACAATGCTCTAACCACAATTTCCTGTTCGCCGGCAAAGATCTTGCAGTGTGGCTAGTCGGTATAATGTTTGTACTCCAGCCATGGCAGCCGATCACAGGTTAAGTGTCATTGTACTTCAGCCACAGAAAACTATTCCGTCACCCTTTGCAATTTTTTTTTTAAATTCACATCTATTTGAGGATAAGAAGAGCCTAGCTATGATGAATGAAGTGCTTACAGCTAGTTACCCTCAAATCTGGTTAGGATGTGGGTAACAGGAATGAAGTAATTCCATACCACGTATGCCAATATAAAGGTATACATTTCAAAATCACAAAAAAGCTCTCATCGTGTATGGTTTATAGGAATTCAATAGTTGAAAAGGTAAAGTATCAGACATCCCATACGAACGAATTAAATTGGTGATATTTGCCAAATTCACTACAAAGAAAAAAAGGCGGGAAAATACACTACCGGTCGATATCATTGTCGGGGTCGTCTTCCAAATAAACAGTCTTTACGATAGCATACTGAAAGATTGGTCTCAATCTCTCGGTAGAACTTATTAAAAACCTGTAAAAAACAAAAACAAATAGAATAAGTCATAACTAGGGTTGTACGTTATTCATTAAGAGCAGCTTTTTTACGATAGGTTGTAACGGTGGTGGAGCTAGGGGTATTGGTCGGGGGGGGGGGCGAGAATGGTCTGTAGGGGCGCTTTCGACACTATCTAAGCGGAGCGCCA
>JAAAKB020251991.1:0-10822 GCA_010014835.2 Apostichopus leukothele | reverse complement strand
TACTGTTATTTTCTATGTTACTGCCATTGATGTCATTGCTTGACTTTTATTGCAGCATTTTTGTTGAGCAATTTATTTCAACCACTAGAATTTCCATTTCACTGCTCAAAGTATTGAGATTGAGATTCTGCAGCATTGCTGCTCTAGTGTTAGTGTTATTTTAGAAGTGAAATGTAACTTTCATATGTTTAATTCACTACTCTCTTACCAGTCTCCATACAAAATATGCATCCCAACCTACTTTAAACTGGTAGCCTGTTAGCACTGCTCCCCCATTGACCCATTCGTGGGTCAATGTCCATGTCCTCTTTCTTCTGAATCTATAATTCGGAAGACAAACACTTCTCGCCCAATTTTACATCGTTCCGAATCCAGCTGGTATTGTCCTGAGTTATGAATTGTTTGGACCCAGAGGGTTCTCTCTGTCAAGATTTTCACCAATATAAACACCATTTGGACAATTTTGTTGATATGATGACACTGTTTATCCATTCTCCGAGATACGCCAACCTCCCATTCTTCCACCCCCACGTCTTGTCTCCTAACCTCTGTCAGTGTTTTACTGACAAAACCAGGAGACTGATGTGATAGGGTGAAAGTTTGGGTTGTTTGGCAGGATCACATGCCTTGATGCAGGAGGAACCTTACTACCATCTCTAGATGGTTGCTAAGGGACAACCTGAATCGGTCATGTGATCTGTCCAGGAAGAGAAGTTGGTGCTGATCACAAAATTGTTTTCAATTTTATTTTGTCAGAGGCACCTGTCAGGTAAGGAAGCAGCCTCAGTTTTGCTTGCTGATATCATCTAGTTTTGATTCCATGCAAACCGCAAAACAGCATGAATTTGTGATTCCAAGAGATCTTTGAACATTTGGATGCTTTCAAATCAAGGAAAGCTTCTCTCGCTCTGTGTGGGAGACGTAGCTTTGTTGATTAGCATCTGTCTGTGGTACATGGTTGTACAAGGGCTCTGGTATTAATTTCATAATCTCTGATGTTACATAAACTGTGCAATATTCCTGTATATCTTTTTTGCTCTTCTTCATGCAGGAATATTCACCGTCAAAAACATCACTCCGAACGAAGAAGGCGAAAGTTCCAAAATCAAGGTGAAAGTGAACATCAACCGTCACGGCATATTCTCTGTCTCGTCTGCTGCCGTAGTCGTCAAACTTCCTCCCGAACCGGAACCGGAGGAACCGAAAGAAGACGCGGGGAAAGAAGGGAAGGGAGCCAACGGGAAAGAAGAAGTGAACAAGGAAGGAGGCGGGGAAGAAGGGGCCAAGATGGAGACGGAAGCGACTCAGAATGACACAGCTGGAACAGAGGAACAACCAAAACAGGGTGCTGCAGGTCAAGAAGGGGAGGAGAAAATGGAGACATCAGAGGAGCAACAAGAGGTATGGTTAATTAGAGCAGGCTTTTTGTTGTTGTTTGTATTGTATTGTTGTATGGATTGTATTGTTGTGTTGTTTGTATTGTTTTGCTGTTTGTATTGTTTTGTTGTTTGTATTGGTTTGTTGTTTGTATTGGTTTGTTGTTTGTATTGTAGTGTTGTTAGTATTGTTATGTTGTTTGTATTGTTTTGTGTTTGTATTGTTTTGTATGTTATTTCCTACTGTCACACAAATATATAAGTATAAATGCAATGTTACAATGCATATACTTGAATACTTTAAAGGACTATCGTGGGAGGCAGACCATGTAACAACGTTCACACAATCTTGAAATGTTACATGTTTCGGATGTTTTTCTTATCTGCAAATGTACCTCTGTTTTTAGAATATCATCAGAGTGCAACTTGTTTTGTTATAGTAGAAATACTACTTTTTTTCTCACTTGATAAATGATTCCAGTGGTATAAAGAAAAACTTAGACATTTTCAGTTTGAATAGCCACAATGATGTCATTCAGTCTGCTGTTGCCAGATAACTAAATCACTGAATATGACCAAATTTGAAAACTTCATACAAAATGCTAAGAAGATGTGGTTTTCATCTAAAGGTGCAGAAAAGTCATCCAGGAACTTTAATGAAAGCAGTCAACTTCAGACACAGGAATATCCCTTTAAGAGGTTGTTACTTTTCGAAACAAATATTGGCACTTACTTTAGGGCTAAAACACCATCAAGTAGATGTTTTCTCATCCTAACCAGATTTGCCTATTATAATCTGGAATTGAATTAAGTGTCCCCATTTGATGTGGATACCCTTGGGTCAAGGGGGTGTGTATGGTGTGCAAAATATTAATGGAACTTATCAAGATGTGGAATGTGAAAAGAAAAAAGTTCTGGTTTTACTTTTTATTGTTTTGCCTACCAGGGCTGTGAGAGCAGAATTTGGGCTTTATTAAATTTGTTGAATGCATGGACATTTTGTTATCCATGGCTTGAGAGTCCTCTAAAATTAGGACCAGAGTGGTGTGATTAGATTTGGGATAATAAAGTTTACTGGAAAGCAGACTGTTTGAGTTGGTAATTTTGAAATGCTCAACATTTTTGTGTTTTTTTGGTTTGCTTTATTTATCTGTCCAGAAACAAGATGAAACTGATACAAGTAAAACCAAGGATGAAGAAGAAGGAAAGAAAGAGAATGGTGATAAGGAGGATGGAAAGAAAGGGAAGACTAAAGTAAAATATTCAACCAGGGACCTCCCGATCGATCCCGTGGTGAACGAACTCACACTACCACAGCTACAACTACTTTATGAAAAAGAGGTGAGAAAAATGTAACAGAGAAAGTCAGAAAATCGCGAATATGGTCTTAAAGTTCCAATATTGTCTAATACTTCCATTTTTATCATGGGTAGAAGGAACAACTTGTATACGAAATTTTGAATCAGCTTGCAGTCAAGTTTTTACCCACCTTCTGGCCTCTACAGAGTTCATTGCAGACAATTTGTGGACATAGTAGCAGCATGTGTTACCAAGCTAGTAAATGATGCACCCTTGGGGGGGGGGGGTCTTTATGGCCAGCAAAGCATCGACAACAACAACAAGACAAAGACATCTTTGTTTATGGTAATGTCTGTTTCTTCTCTTAGATGCATATGGTTGCTCAGGATAAACTGGAGAGGGACAGGTCACATGCCAAGAATAGTGTGGAAGAATACGTCTATGAAATGAGGGACAAGATGTATGGAAGCCTGGAGATTTACATCACCGAAGAGGTAAGCAATATCAGGATTTTTGAAAGGGAAGGGAAGAATAAAAAACAGTGCTAAAATGGTAACAGAACACACTGCATTTTTTTTTCCATCATAATTATTTGAAACATGATCAGGTGAGTGAGGCAAACTGTCCCAATGAAGGAAGACTGCAAAATTAAAGCAATTTTCAGAAGTAAATTCTTTATGATCATCTGTCTCCACCAATTCCAAATTTAATTGTTTATGTAATTCTATGGTTTGATACCATCCTCCTGATCAGCACTGAATGTGATATGAATATACTCTTATCAAAGATACAATTTTTTGGTTTTAACAGGACCGTGAAAAATTTGGTGCCCTCCTAAACCAAACCGAAGATTGGTTATATGGTGATGGGGAGGACCTCCAGAAGAATGCCTACATTACAAAAATAGAAGAACTGAAGGTAAGCATCGCTACCATCTTTATGCTGTTGTATGTTTTGAATTCTGTCTTCGAATAAGCCTTCCTCCAGAAAATTGTGCGCATATTGACAGTTCATTTTTATGGAAAACTCAAATCATGTATTTGCAAGGCTAGTCAGTTCCATGCATGTGGTAATACTGCCTGCAGTCTGTACTCTCATTCAAAGAAAGTGTTACAACGTTTTACCTCGCAAGAGTTTAACTTCACTATATGGAGAGAGGTGTAAAAGTTGAAAAAGAGAAGTTCATTGTGAAGTCACATCATTTTTCATCCCCGTGTTTCGGACACGTAGAATTCATTTTATGAGAACAACCAATGGTGGTACACACTTCTCATAGTTTTTACTTTTTTTTTCTACCTCAAGTGTGAAATTTACTCTCCATGTTGAATTTTTCCTCCTTGAAATAGAAACTGGGAGATCCAGTGGTAAAACGAGAACAAGAAGCAACAGAAAGACCTAGGGCATTTGATGAGCTTGGTCAGGCACTTATACTCTACAGGAAGTTTCTCACGCAGTTTAACGATGGGGTAAGTTACCTGTACTTCATGTATAATGTACATGTAGAGAATGAAGATGTTACGGTGTGTCGCTGGAAAATCAGGAAACTAAACTCCGACCAAAAATTAACAATTAGTTGATTGTCCTGGACAAGCAACAAAACATTTTTCAACTTTTTGCGGCACCAATTTTAATTAAAAGTTGAAGGTTTTACAGTCTTGTTTAAGGCTAAGGCCCTCTCACAAGACTTTACAACTTAACCGTGGTCATTGGTAACTTGTCACACCTACACACCAAAATTCAATCAATCTCTCCTGGGGCACCACATGTCCCCTGGGGGACTTCCCATAGGGTGCAGCCACAAACCGGCGCACAAAGCAATATTTACAAGTTACCTCGCAAGTCCCTATTTATACACCTGGGTGAAGAGAGGCAATGGAGATAAAGTGCCTTGCCCAAGGACACTACGCAATGATCTGGCCAGGATTCGAACCTGCAATCATTAGATCACAAGTCCACTGCCTTAACCACTTGACCACAACAAAGAAGAAATGAATGATGACTGGACTAATACCTTAAGCACTGGGCTCTAATACCAACTAAGTAACACTGGGCTTAAAGTACTTATAACAAATACAAAACATGTCTTTTAAAAAAAAATTATTTAAGTTGGGTTCCTTGCAAAGTTGGAAAAATGATTGAATTCTTTGTAGATAGTCTGACCTAACGGATATCAAATTCTTGTAAGAGACGGAATTTTTCAGACCCTTCATACAGTCTTGTTTTCCTTTCATCAGGACGAGAAATTCAGTCACATCGAGAAAGCTGACATTGAGAAGGTAGAGCGGTGCTTGAAGGAGAAGGAGGAGTGGAGGGATAAGAAACAAAATGCACAGAACCAGATTCCCCTTACCAAGGACCCCGTTGTCCTGGCCAGTCAAGTGAGAACAGAGCTTCAGGTGAGTGGACTCGATGGTGGTTCATTGGTCAGGGTCACTGGAGAGGGGAGGAGAATGGTGCGAGGAATTGCCGACGTCCCAACTATAGCCTGTTAATGGTCCTGTCAGTCTTTATGTCGTGGTGCACTTACAACTAGCACATATGTCACTAAGTGATAAGTTGATGGAACAAACTACATGTGGTGTGATACACAAGGTTTGCAGGGTAAAATGGCTTTTGATTAGCTATCTTACCCCCCACCTCCACCCCCATGGTCCATTTAGGGTCTTCAGTACTGGTCCCAGGTCTTTCAGTAGTCATATATCTGTATACAATGTATACTTATATACATGTACACATATGTTCAGCATTTTTACAGCCAACTTCAACAGTCTTTGTCACAAGGGAGACACCTTTACAAAAAAATTTAGATCTGTTTGATGACGGAATAATTTCATCTAGATCATCAGAATCCCTGAACAAGTACTTGTGTAAACTTCGCTCAGGGACCTTTTTCTGATGACCCTTAAATGGGATCAGCCCCAGCTTAGCACTGGATAACTCAGTTGTAGAGCCCAAGCTTCGTCATCATGTGCTGACGATTGGAACTCCCAAGTCATAAGTTAATATCTCGAGATGGCTCGATTTTGATCCTGCTTATTTTTGCTCAACAGAATCTCATCAGTACGTGTGATCCCATCACAAAGAAGCCGAAACCTAAACCCAAGGAGGAACCACCGAAGGAAGAACCGCCCAAGGATGAGACCCCCAAACCGGAAGGGGACAACCCTAACCCTACCGATGAGAAAATGGAGACAGAGTCCGCCGAGGCTAACAAAGAGGAAACAAACCCTCCTCCACAAGCTGACGAGATGGAAGTAGATTAACGATAGTCTCGCAAATTAGGAAGATGGACTTTGTAAGCTGCTACTGCCATCGTCTCTAATACCTGAATTTAGATGTCAAGTTACAAAAAAAATGTATTACTGTCACATTGCTCTGAAGAAACTTTAAGAAATTACCTTTTGTGACAAAATGAAAAGTAAACTGTACATCAGTGCAGTTCAGAGTATAAGATGACGGAGTGTTTTGATAGCCGAAGAGAAGCAAACCTAGAAGATGGCATATCCTGAAGCGACATTATTATTAAATTATTTCCAAAAGTATTGTAATCCATGTTTGGTATCCATCATTTTGTAAGAAATTAGAATATGAATTTAAAGACAACCTTTGTCGGGTTGTATGAACCTATCTTCTGGTCTAAATATGTGTCAGAATGCACCGTGTGACGTCGGTTTCAACCACCCCATGGCAGCACCCATCCTTTATATAATCTTGGGTCCGCCCCACTCGCAATCTACTTTAATCATGGTTGGTTGTGTTCTTGAAAACATCTTCTTGATGAATGTAAGATACTTTTGTGAAAGAATCCTTTCTGAGCTATGCATTATAAGGAAAACAAAGAAAGAGTGAGAGATACTAGACTTCATGAAAAGCAAATTTTATTTGTTAATATATCCTCCTTTTAATCTCATTTTCACACCGTTAGTTTTTTCTCTTTTTCATTTCATTTTTAATTTTAGTTCAAAATCAAGTTCTATAATTAAGTATTGTCATCTGTGAAATCTCACTCGTGTAGAAATACATTGCCCTAACAAAAAATTTACAGATATATATGGCAGCGTCTGCAGTTACACTGTGATTCTTGAGAATAATAATATTTCTATGCCACAGATATAAATAATTGTAAAATTCACGCTCAAATTATCCAGTCATTGTGTCCATGAAATCAATTTGCTATAAAGAAGTCTATTAACCTAATGCTCTTGCAAAAAAAGAAGTGGAAACAAAACAAAAATGGAAGTTTTATGTGAAATTATTGGCACTGAATGTAGCAGCAAGCAAAAGAAAGTAGACCAAACTTCAAAATGTTTAGCTTCAAATGATTTTTGTGTTTTAATGTTTGATAAATACTATGAACACTTCAAAGTGGACATTGATTTTCTTCTATAGTTTCCATAGAAATTGTAATATATTCCTATTCCTGTTTGTATTTGAATGAGTAGCATAGTCGTTTTCCTTAGGAAATAGTTTGAAAACAAACTAAGAGAAATTCTTCCAAAGTCTATCCAAATTAGATGCTAGGTCAAGTCATGTAGCCACTACTACACCACTAATGCAACACCATGGTGTTGTTAAGTGAATCCACTTGTTGATCGGTGGTGTGGCTATTCAAAACCTGTTGCAAGTTCAATTCAAGCTTACTTTCATTAAAAACTAATCCGTTTTAGTTTTATTGTCATTTTGTACGTCCCATTGCATAGAAATATTCTTATTGATGTGTAGTACTGTTTATAAAGTTTGTGAAAAGAATTTGTCAAAATAAAATGAGGATTTTTTCGGTAATCGGACTTCATGAAACTATATGTATTGTCAATGCAACTGGTTTGTTAAAGATGTAAGAAGAGCTATTTAGAAATTACTCACAACGAGTATTCTCTTCATGTATAATTATTGTTGTTTAACATGTTGGGGAAACCCCCATTTCAATAACATAAAATTAAAAAAAAAATGGAAAAAAAAAGAAAATGCAAAAGCAAATTATGTGTTGGTCTTATCATTTGAGGTAATACCTCTCTTTGTCTCTCTCATACTCTGGATTATCATCAAGGAAGACAGAATGTTCCAATTTACTCACGGTTTGAGCTACTCACTCATTCAATAATATTGAGCAATTTCACATTTACTTGTAAGTGATATCACTGTGTCATCTACAGGGTAGTTAATGTGATAGTCATATCAAGTATTCCAATTAACACACGGTTCAAGCTACTTATTCTTTCAATAAAACAAGATCACATCATCTTTTCTTCTAAGTGATATCACTGTCTGTTATTAGACAGTGTCGTCTACAGGGTAGTTAATGTGATAGTAATATCAAAGTATTCTAATCAACACACAGTTCGAGCTCCTTATTCTTTCAATAAAACAAGATAACATAATCACCTTTTCTTTTAAGTGATATCACTGTCTTTTACTAGACAGTGTGTCGTCTACAGGGTAGTTAATGTGATAGTAATATCAAAATATTCCAATAAACACACGGTTCAAGCTACTTATTCTTTCAATAAAACAAGATAACATTATCACCTTTTTTTCTAAGTGATATCAATGTCTGTTACTAGACAGTGTCATCTACAGGGTAGTTAATGTCTTAGTAATATCAAAAGTATTCCAAACAACACATGGTTCGAGCTACTTATTCTTTCAATGAAACAAGATGACATCACCTTTTATTCTAAGTGATATCACTGTCTGTTTATAGACTGTTGTCTACAGGGTAGTTAATGTCATAGTAATATCAAAGTATTCCAATTAACACACGGTTCGAGCTCCTTATTCTTTCAATAAAACAAGATAACATAATCACCTTTTCTTCTAAGTGATATCACTGTCTGTTACTAGACAGTGTTGTCTACAGGGTAGTTAATGTCATAGTAATATCAAGTATTCCAATTAACACACGGTTCGAATACTTATTCTTTCAATGAAACAAGATGACATTATCACCTTCTAAGTGATATTACTCTTTTACTAGACAGTGTTGTCTACAGGGTAGTTAATGTCAGTAATATCGAAGTATTCCAGTTAACACACGTTTTTCGTAGTGTTTATCCACATTTTCCCGATAACCTCATCTGGGACAGTAACAATTGCTCTCCATAGAATGAAGTGACATGGTTTATCAGTTTACAACACTTGCATTGGTTCACTCACCCAAACCAGTGTAAAAAGTCACCGTTTTCTCCATTACATTGGTATTTGTATTGTTTTTTGTAACAGAGATGGGTTTGCAAATTGCTATACCATTTTCAAATACTATTAACACACAGAGCACAAATTGAGATATAATTTTCAAATAAAACATGTGCAGGTTATTCTTTAAGTAGTGGGATCAACTTGCTGTAACTCGGACTTCAAGTTTTTATTCCTTCACCCATAAAATGATATCCAGACATTGACAACGGTCAGTTCAAATAATTGTCTCAGTGAGAATGAATTCTTTGAGTGCTGTAGCATGCAGCTTATAAATCAGTGACTATATTTTTTTTACTGTTCTGGCATCATAGGTATGTCCAAAGAAAGCATTCTCAATGGTGTTCTAAGACCAGTCCTTGAATCAATGTGCAAAACTGGCTGTATTAAGAGAGAAAGAAACATCTCACAAACATATTTTGATATGATAGAGCATTCATAGGCAGTACAGAGGCAAATATTTATTGAAAATAACTATTGTTTTTATTTTTAACTTGTATAACATATTGCATCTCCCACCACCTAGCTCATTTTCATGGAAGTAATATTTTTCTGAATGAATTATATTAAGTCTTTCTGCTTCTTCACGAAGAGTGCAATTAGCTATTACTCCCCTGATCACTCCATGACAATAGTAACCTCAGTTCAGAGTTTTATGCACAACATATATGTTAGGCCTAGATGCACCTGTGATCATACAACTAGGTGCATTATTGTTAATATTTTGATGTTCCCCAGGTATTGATCATCTGCAGAGGCACCTACACCAAAAAATTTTCATTTTCTCTCAAGTTCATTTATTTGCATGGCAGAGGAGGATTTATCGCAAAGACAGACACCTGCTTGAAGATCTCTGGAGTAGGCCCTGCTAACGACGTTACCACCTCATCTTAGAACTGATTATTCATCTGTTAAATGCTGCATCTGTTAAATGCTGCATCTGTTAAATGCTGCATCTGTTAAATGCTGCATCTGGTAAGTACTGCTATCAAGTTGACTTTGTTATCAGCTCATCTTCTTTTCTTTTCTTCAAAAGATTTGAGATGAAGAACTCTCCTGTGCAGGAAAAAATAAAGAAAACTTATCATTGCTTGTAGTTGCTTCTTTCTTTTTCTTGGTTCAGGATGTTAATAGATATTTTCAAAATTATATAAGACAAGAAGAGTATAAAATTAATGACGGATTGTTTGTTGGAAACAGATATTTAGATATTACGAGAACATTTGCAAATAAAGTGCAACAGTTTTTGATCCTGTAACAGATTAAGTTAGGGAGGACCCAGTCCAACAATTTGGTGCACTGTCCTCCATCCTGCATGACCTCTCGCTGGACGTAGATATGTCAGGCACGTAAGGTATACAAAGCAAAACTAAACCAACGACATTCTGTATTAACAAAATCCTACAGCTTACACGTTATTTAGAACTCTAGCTGTTTCTGTCATGTACTAGCTTCATGAGGGTACATGTACACATAGATGCATTTATCACTGTGCTTATGAGTACAAGTTTATACAGTTGATGGTATGATCTTTCCCAGCTGAGTGATATTGTACTTATCTATTGAGTATCTCGTGGAATACGTAACCTATGAAGGTTTTCCACTTTGACTAGCGGTCTATGTCATCTTGTCACATCTTCTCCTTGAGTCATCTATGTTTCCTCCAACATCAGTGACATCATTTCAGTTGCCACCCTAGATCAAGTACTGTATCTATTATAAATACTATCAGGTTTGATCCATACATTATCTTTCAACTATACTAATATCTATAAACCACCCCGATGCCTTATCAGAAGGTCTACATACCTGCCCGATATGATGACCGGACCAGCGGCCCGCTCGCTGTGTAAGCATATCCAAGCTTCTCCCCTACTTTCTCCCAGTACTTGTATTTCTCAGGGGTGACATATTCGGACACCTTTAGATGTCGTTTCGTCGGTTGCATGTACTGA
>JAAAKB020251980.1:0-10822 GCA_010014835.2 Apostichopus leukothele | reverse complement strand
CAAATAGAATTTCGAACATGAAATTCATCATTCATTCCAATCCATCTTAATCATGTCTTGCCGAGGGGAGTGAGGGGAAGGAGAGTGGGATTTGGTTATCATATTGTTGGGCAAAAAGATACCAAAGATATAGTGTCATATACCAGTTGAACAAAAAAGTCAAACCATATCTGGTAGGATAAAAAATATTCACATCTACACTACGTAAAATTACTGTGATGATGTGGTTTTGACAAAAGACGGCCCAAAAATGTGCTGGTAAACTCAGCTGCAACCACCAGAAGATCTCTTTTAATAAGATTGAAAACAATTTATTTATGTCGTTGAATTAAGCGGTTGATCAGCACTCTTGAGTGGAAGTGTGATATCAGGTGGTAACAAGTTTTATCAGAAACAATTAATTCCGTCAAGAAGCGAAAGAAACCAAAATTAATTGCATGGAATGATAATTTAGTTGCTCACATTTTGAGTAGCAGCTTTGAGGTTCTAATCAATTTGTTTGTTTTCCATAAATTACTGCAAAAGATAATTGGTCCAGGATTGTACACAAACTGCTATGTGATCCCATATGAATTATTACCTGTAATTGCAAGCATGCAATTGGCTGAAATATTTTTTGAAAAAAAATTAAAACTGGAGTTTTGTTTAAAATTTAGTACAATGTGACTGAAAAGTAGAAACATGTCAAGAAACTGTTAATTATGAGCTAAATGTATGGAATCTATAAGCATTCCATTCGCAATTAGGTTAAGGTACTGTAGTTAGATTGGTTTGTACATGATGTCTCTAGCATAGCCTTCAAGGACTTTAAACCACTGAGGCTATCTAGTACAGATATCTAACAACTTTGACTTTCAGAAATCACAGCTGTAGGATGACTTCCAGTTAACTGTGTTCCACATACATCTCAGAAGAAGAATTTGTCTTAAAATACTACCAAACAAAGTCTTATTTCCTACATTTCTTGGTATTAATGTATTGAATGTACACAGTGGGAATCATACATGCATGTGATGTATTCTGAACAGCACTAATGTACCCCTACTGTGTGCTACCTTGAAATTGACTGGCAATCTGGATTTAGGGAATATATGATCCATTAACGGTAAGACTTTTAAAAGCACATTTCGGTAACATAAATCCCGAACATAAATCCCAAGAAGCATAAATGTCTGAAATATCAGGACTTTTGTCTACAAGCTTGCCTTAAGTCTAGTTAAGTGTCTGAGCATAGTATATAAGTACATTAAATGTGTGAATGTGCATAAATTTCCTGAGAAACCATCTCTGATTGTTTTAGATGGAGTGTTTATAGAGATGGGGCTCTCAATAGGCATTGTGTTTGAAAACTTAACAACACAATAATAATTCCATCTAAGGTTGATATAGACTCACATAAAAGAAACAGCTTGCCAGGGACACAATTGCCTAACAAATTATTCCTCTGATCACAATCAGAATACAACTTTCCATCATGGTCATTTTCGTTTTGATGAATTCCATTAAATATACAGGGTGATACACCTAGTGAATGATCACTCAGTTCTCTGTCAGGTTACTTTATCAGATGCAGATCTAGCTCTAGGGGGAAGGGATTAACATTAAACAGAACAAAATCTACCAAACTAGGTCAACCCAAACAACTTCATCTCCCCTGAGACGTGTACAGTTACGATCATCATGGATGTTGCATGTTAACAATATTAAACAAGTACTGAAGTATCATTGGCTAAAACCAAGTGCTACAAAAAAAAAATGTTAGACATTGTATTACCATGAATGTTCAGTACTTTTCAAGCCCTTTTCGAGTGAGCATCTGACAGTTTTGTTGCAAAAGTCTTGTGTAGAAAGGACAGAAAACACCTATAATTACTCCCAATTTCAGGCACATTGTGCGTATTATAACAAATGTACAAAATGCCGTCATTGAATCAAGCACAAATTGTTTGACCACCTCTAACATGTACTGTTCAGCTGACACAAAAAAAATTGTCTTTGACTGTCCATGTAAGCAAATCAAAACTATCCTATCCTTGTTAAGTGTATATCACGATGAAGCCTAACCACGTCTGAATTAAGCATAACCACTCAATCCAAAACATTTTTACTAAAATGGTAAAGAATGAGGTGAAACAAGGATTTGATTCTTATCACATCGATCTTTCAAACATTTCTGGGATTTTAAGTAGCTGAAACTCAGAATATGCAGGTCCAACTTGTTCAAACTCAATGTGATATTCCATGCTGTTTTGCACGTATTTGTACCAGTGGATTTCCATGCGTTCATATTTTGTAGGCTATCACAGATTGTGGAAATAGATATATTTGTCACATCACAACAACATGTTTTGCACACAATGTTGGTTCAGTTCTCTTGCTACAGGCTGTGAAGGTATGCATTAAGCTCTCTCTATTGTGTTTTGAAAAGAATATTATTCCCATACGATCATTCATAAATGACCAAACATATTTGAGAAGTTTAATAACGGGTATAATATGGGAGAGAAGTATGATGAATTCAATCTCAAACTTCTCTCATTATCATATTTTAGTGTGAAGCAATTAGGCCCCCCCCCCAGTGTACTATGCCTTACTGCATAATGAGCCAACCCAATGTTTCCAGATATTTTTGTGTAACTGTGTGTTGAAAAACAAAGAGTCTTGACGTTACTAGGAGTCGTACAAGCGTAGGGCTTCGAGTACTTGACTCCAGGAGTCGCCAAAAGCCTACCTGAAACCTTTGGTCACTGATCTGTATTAATGTTTATATTCTTACGAGATCTCGTACAGCCAATTACGAAACAGATGGCACCTCTTAGTTATATAGCAAGTATATTCTCTTAAAATATTTAAACCACTCAAATTATGAAAATTAGTATCCTCTTCATTCTTGACAGATGTCTCTTGCAAATCCCAAGAATCAAACTTGAGATTGTCAACTGCTTTGACAGCCAATTGGTACTATATATGTCACAAGAAAAATACCTTTATACTGTATATAACTGCATGACAACAGCACAATATAACAGTAACAAAATCAATGTAATCCTATACTATATATGTATAACATACAGTATGTGTAACGATAATGTCCACATAACAACTTTATATTCCCCATTCTATTGTTATCAATGTACTGTTTTGTTTGGATTTATACTATATCTTATCATATAATAGTTAATCTTCTTCATTAGTGTAGTATATATGTGAACTTCAAGTGGCTTTATTGAAAGGATTGCTAAAGACATACAGTATGTAATTAGATACTTAGGGCAATTACATGCATTTAAGGTTGCAGTGATGAATACTGAATGAGATGTTCTTACTATAGATTACATGAGAGGCCTACCGAGATTTCCATTTTATTCAGCTACGTATTATTAGCTACTACTTGCCAGAATAGAGGATATTACAAAATGACACAGACTTCAATAAAATTCGTACAGTAACTTTTGTAATTTCACCAGGAAACACACGTGTATGTAAATACAGACATCATTATGTAAATACAAACATGTATGTAAATACAAACATGTATGTAAATATACAAGTATGTATGTACATACAAACATATATCCTAATCTATCCTAAACTATTCCTTTGCATCATAATTATCAAATAAAGAGCAATTCTGACATTTTCAATGACAGCCCATGGTTGTACCTTACAAACTCATCCACATGAGATGAATCATCTCATAATACAGAATTGTTATTTCTTTATATCTTTTAACTATTTACATTAATGTGTAAATTTAATCTTTTAACTATTTACATTAATACTAACTATTTACATCAATGTGTAAGTTTTATGCATGCGCAGGGCACCCTTGTTAAGGAATGAAACTAGCACACCAGACTCTAAGTACGAGTACCTGAAACAAGTACTGTATAAGGCACTAAGTGCTAATAGCGTACTTATACTAAAGAGTGTACAGTATAGATTACAAAATACCTTGAGTACTTGAGTCTGAGTACAAATCCATCCATGGTGAGTAAGTGTACAGACTGTGGCTATGCCAGATTACTATGGACTCACTACTTATGACTACTAGTCATCTAAATATAGTGTGTGTAGAGTGTATATGTTTGGATGTTGACATCTTAATAATCCCAATAACCCTTTTAAATAGAAACATACAAATCAACCCAATTAAAATACATCTAGTCTCTATCAAAATAGAAGCTTAAAGGCCTATATTCAAACCGCAACCATTCACAATACTCTCCCCCTTTCCTCCCACTCCCCCCTCCCCAAAAGAAAAACAAAGTCAAAGTCATTCAACACACAAAATGCTCTGATAGACTCTCTTCAAAAGATCAAATCTTGACAAAACAAATCCCTCAGGAGAAACAATTAAATATAAATGCTTTGGTTAAAACAGAACTGATTCCTCAAACCTTCCTCGAATCTAAAAAAACCACCGCTGAGAAACATCTAAACAGATTCAAATAATGCAAATACTTCCACGCACAAAGCTGGAAACACTATCCTCCATTAGCTAGAGCGAGAGAGAGAAGGAGCTGAAGCTAGCAGACGCTTTTCTCCTTTTGAAACAAGACACGTTTGATGCGAGTAATAAGTTAAGCATGCCGGCGTGCACTGACTAACAGGATGCTGTAGATGCAGCAACACCTAATAAGACCTTACAGTTGAATCACAATCAGACTACATACAGTAGCTGCTAACGAATCACAATCTTTACCGAAAGATGAGTTGTCAGATACTTAATTCAGACACACAGACACGTGTATTTATATATGTGTATGGATGAGTACTGTTTTGTTCATACGTACAGCCGTCGATATTCACACTTTTTACATCGAGAAAGATTTAAGTTCATGATAATAAAAACCCGCTGGTGCCTGAAGCAATAATCAGTCCCAGGGCATAACTACATTTAAGGTCAAACCCAATTTTTTTTTATTTATTAATTTATTTCGATACTGTTCGCCGAGAACAAAAGAGAAGAATATTAATAAAACAGCCACGTATAATGCTTCATTGAAGTTTGGCATCAATCAGATTCACATGATCTCTTTGACTGTACTTTATCAATAAACAGGCTAAGATATTAATATTACCAAATCAAAGTTGACTGATATGGGTGAACATTGTTTCCAACCAACCAATAAAACTACTATGTGAGGTATATTCTTTCCTCTTCTCCTCATTTTCCCCTGGTGCTTTATGAAACTGACAATGTCAAAGTTTGATTGTGGAATGTATTATGTTATTAATATTACTGATTGAAGACTGATCTGCTGGAAGGAAGGATCAGAGAGAAAGCATTTTAAGCAAGACTAAAATGGTGATCATGTTACATGAAGCTGAATCAATGGGCTTTTAACTTAATAAAAGGATAAAATTCAGGATTGCCATTAAAATTAGTTTTTCAACATCAATCCTGAGAAATGCATGGCTGATGAATATCTTTCCACTGTAGTCCGGTCCATGTATAAATATAGTTTTATATTGAAGTTTTTAGTTTAACACAAAAGTAATGTGTAGGTGGATTTTATTTGTAAATACATAATTTATAATTGTTGGGAAATTTTAATCTTTACAATTTCAAGTAAATAAATATATATATATACTTGTTTATTTATTTTAATATATTAAGAATAATAGTTACTGACATACAGATTTGTAAAAAGTCTAAATTTTGCAGTTTGAACTTCCAAATTGCTTTCTGCAAGGTTTTTTTGATAAATAAATGAAAAAGTGTCTGGTTGACAAAATAATTGTTCAGGGTATCTCAATTACTCTCTCGTAAACCAAGCTTCATTCGGTGAAATTTTCCTCTTTTGTTTCTCAGTAAACTTGAATAGAAATCTGCTTTAAACTAAAGATTGGCCATCTTGACCTGGTTTCCATACGACATGTATCATTTTGTACTGTAAAGTATCTATACTTGAGGAACTTGTCAAATTGGGACACAGTGTGACCTTACGGGATTGTTCATATGGCACGGCAGGCCACAATGAAAAATGGAGGTCGATATTGCTTTTTCACGCATGCATGGCATTTTGTTCAATTACAACTGACCATACAAGATCAAGATCAGTTTCATAATAAATCTCAGCAGTAGACTAACTGTAAGGGGGCAACATTTTGCATGACTAAAACAACAACAATGTAATACATGGACTATAGTCAAGCTTAAAGCAAGCTTCTATTAGCAGAAAATAATCTAGTGTTCAAATTTTGCATAGCAGTTTTGAAAAGCACTCAACTTTTTGTCCCATATAAAAATACTATATTTCCTGTGTACAAAGACTGCCATACATTTTTGCACTTTGCATAGCAAATTTGCATGGTATTTGCGATGCAATACTGGATAAATTATTGCTTGATTTGGGTATAATTTTTGTTCTACTAATTACTTTCTACTAATTATTGTTCTAAATAAGACTTTGATCAATTAACCATCCCAGACAAATCTGTAAGATTTATTATTAACAACAGGCACTCTTATTTAGACTTTTGATTTTGACTCTCAAAATTACATTGCCAAAACACTTCTTCATATAAATCAGGTAAAAAACTAAAAACTAGGAAATTTCAATAAGTGTTGACCTCTACATTTCATTGTCTGAGATAAAAGTAATTTAAACTATTCCAGCTAACGATCTACATTATTGTGTTTTTCTAGCATCAAAAACTGTTGAAACATTAACAAAAGACAATCCCCTCCCCCTTCCCCTCCCCACCCCCCAAAGGAGCTGTTATCTGGCAGCAATTCAGGTACAGAAGCAATTGTTACATTCACTTATTCTTATAACTTTTGTTTCAAACTTAACACTGCTGGGTGACCCCAAAAGCATTTTATTAAATTATTTGAATTCATTCTTGTCAACTGTTTGAAATATACTCAGTGTCCTAAAATTAATGCCTCTTTTAAATTTATGAGGTCAACTTGCTGGTTGTAAAATTTGTTTAATAAAATTAAGGGGCATATTTTTATTAAGAATGTTAAGGTCTGCACATAAATTCACGTGACATGATAGACCTATCTTAATTAATTGATTCTCGGCCAGGTCATAGGAAGGTGGGTTTTTCATCCAAGAGCAAGCTACGATTTTCCCATCTGAAATGACTTTCTAAATTGAAAAAAAAAAAATCCAAATTTGAGGTAAAATGTTTTAAGTTGTAATCCATAAGCCCTTGCGGGTTTCTCCCACATTTGTGGTCGCTTAAGCGTCATAAAAAAAATGCTGATTATTATTATTATTATTATTATTATTATTATTATTATTATATATAATATTATTATTATTTTACATTGAACAGGAAGTGACTAAAAACTTTAGGCACTCATTGTCAATGTCTCAACAGAAGTTTTAAAGCAGTTTCATAGCAATATTGAACTTTTTAGTATATGATATACTTTCACATTCACAATCAAGTTTCACAAATCTACGAAGAAACATCGATAATTTTCCTGGGTCTTTTATTCAGTTTCAAAAATAGAAGTTTTACGGCATATTTATTAGGGATGGTGGGTGATAAGATGAAAGATCACATGGAGATGTTTGAAAATGGTTTGGAAGTATCAGGCTTAATGAAGAGGATAATGAAGCCCCCGTCTCAGTCATCATGTCAGGCCTGCCACATCTCACACGATCAGAAGAGATGACGTCTCATACGCATACGTGCGTCTCAATTCTCATCAAACGAGATGAGTCAAGCTGTTGACATACCTGTCTCAAGATTGGTGAACAAGATTACAACCGGAACAGAAATGACTTTGTGGCTGCAATCTACAATACATTTTTGGCTCGTACCCGAAGAAAAGATTCCATAGAATGGGCTGAATATATATAAACATGTTGAGGCAAAACTTTTTGTAAGTATTAAATTATGATAGATTTCATCTCCCTCTAATTTATGATTGGATTTATAGGGTCATGAATCATGCACAGCACCCAATTAACTTGTCATTTTAGAAAATGTTGTGGGGTTAGTTTGTTCAAACTACAAAGTCAAGAATCAAAGGGTATAAGAAAAAGTTACAAAGTAAGACGAAATTCTCTGTCGGATAAAATAGCTCATTTTGTGGTACTTACCACAAAAAAAATGATTTCTACAAATCCTTATTCCCAGGTCACATCTGTCATTCTAAATGATATTAAAAATAATGAACGGTGGAAAGCCCAGAAGACTTTTCTTAACTTTTCTTTCATTATGTCACAAACTGAGGGTTTTATTGGAAGTTAGCCAATTTACTCACAGACTGACATATGAAATGAAGCTTAATTTAGCCTAGTCAGTTTGGCTAGCTGCCAATGAATATTTCCATGGTAACAGGGTGACCCAATTGAATTAAACTAAATTACTCTGCAATTCATATTGATGTTACACTACTGTATACCTAGTAAAGTAAACATATTTATTCTGGGCTGTTTAATAGTACTTGTAATAGCAGGAATTCAAACAGTAATCACGTATAAAGGACAGGATTTGGGATTTGGCCGTTTAATCGGTGTGTTTCAATTTAATCAATATTATGAAGGTTTGGAATGACGTATAGTACTGACCAGGTCAATACTAATCAATTTAGCTCTCTTAGCGCTAAAAATTTATTTGGAAGAATCGACACAATCAATATCACATCAAATTTTCAATACAATCGATAGAGGCAATAATTGCAGGTTCGTAATTACAAATGGCTATTGATCGGTGATGAATTAAATGATTTCTTCGAAAATGGGGATGTCAGGGGCTACATCCCTAGGACCCAACATCAATTAAGGGGAATGAGCAAATATGGAGGCGCAGGAAATACATATGGGAAAAAGAGTGAGTTCAATTTTGTTCTTATTTTTCATATTAAGGGAAATCAAAGGGTGCAACAAGGGGGGGCCAGGTGTGATTGTCCCTGTGGCCCAGCCTAGCTGGGTTTTCATTCCTCCTTGTATGTATTGTATGTATTTTAGATCCTCCTGCAAGCAGGAACTCGCGAAGAAGCCATCATTGGCTTATCAAAGCAGCAAGCTGACCGAAGTCAGTCTCTTAGATTTATATTTAATGTCCATGATTATGAATTGTCAATTGTCAACAACTCTGTAACTGGACGACATACATTAACCTTAGAGTGACTCGAACCGGGGACCTTATGATTGAAAGGCACCGGCGTTAACCACTGAGCTAACACTCCTAATGTATGTATTGTATGTTGCACTATGATCGTATTAATTCATTCATCTACGTATGAGTGCCTGTTACAGTGGAATTGGTCCACAAAACTAAACTGAGAGTTCCTTCATGGGTACTTCTTTTAATTTTTCTGTCAATATAGATAAAAAATCAAGAAAATTGAATCAACGTGCAGTGAATATTAATAACATGTGAACTTATATCATAGGCACAATACTGTAGAGAAATAGTGTGTCCTAGCTCACAATATATTGCTCCAACTTCAAGCATTACACAATTAATCTGTTTTAATTTGTTCAAGTAAAATCTTTTCATTTGTATCGTATAATATTACATATAGTTACACAATTATTGGCAAAACTTGAAAACACCTTTCCAGGTGACAAAAATACAGATCATCTCAAAATTGTGTCAACATTCAAAGAAACTGATTAGAAAGAGATTTAGCTTATTGAATCCAGTCTTTGAATAAATTTAATATAAAATAAACTTCAGCCAGATTACATGCTTTCAAAGAGACAGGGTCAAGGACAAAGATTTACCTCTCAGCTGATATATATGTAAATTCTCCACAGCAAATGCAAATTATATAACCACCTTCAAACACAAGTTTAAATGTAAAATTACACATATTCCTGAAAAAACGCTGTCAACCTATTTTCTCTGGTCGTCATGGCAATAACTTAATTTTCCAGTTGAATCTGTCCCATAGTGCAAGCAAACCATTTTACAAATTGGAAAATTGAGGAGGGATTGAATACGAAACTTGTTTTCACAAGAGAGGTAGTAATACAATTAAGGGTCGCAATGTAATATAACCTGCTATACCTTAAAAGGTTTCACAAACCACAATTTTGAGTTTATGCAATTAAAGAACAACAAAAGATGAAATGTGATTGTGCAATTCAAAATTAGATCTCACTAACTTCATTTCTTGAGGTCAGATGCACAAAACAAAACAATCATTATTGGAGGCAGCTATAAATGAAAGGTTGTAGGACCTTTCCTCTGCATGTTGGGAAACAATGGGATTGTTTACATGCATTTATTTGAATCGACAACGTTCTCTCTGAAAATTTGGTTTTCATCACATATTCTTTGATACATGTGAGAAATGAGAATAGAGCTGTAAATTGAATTTTAAAGAAAGATATCCAATTTTAGCTGTGATAACAACTCAAGAACTATTCAACATTGCTGGAGTGTTAAATATCCATACTACACAGGCATCTATGAATTAAGTCTACATGCAATTTGTTAAATCATGAATTCACCTCCAGTTGCCCTGCTGTAAATTAAGTTTGACCCATAACCATTGCATTATTGCCAATGAAACTTGCAATATATGCAAATTTAAGGCATATGGTTGTTGCCACAAAGCAATAATTTAATGTCCCTAAGAGTGTCGCAAAAACAAGCCTTTTCTCTGTACTTAGATAGAAGTGAAAGAAAAAGGATGGAGTCATGATTGATGAAAAGATTGAACTTAATCGTTGCATCAGATATGTGAATGACGTCTTTGTGAATGCATCAAAACTGAACTGCTGTACAAGATTGCTAAATCATCTCAGGTAGTTATTCTCTATGTAAAGTAAAGTAAAGTAAAGTAAAATTTATTGATATTCATCATAAAATGACAATATAATAAAATGGACTACAGCAT
>JAAAKB020251970.1:0-10823 GCA_010014835.2 Apostichopus leukothele | reverse complement strand
GTGAGGTGTTTGGAGGCGATAGAGTTGTTGGTTGCTGTGAGGGGGCGGACGCGCTGTCGAGGGTAGGAAGCAGTGTTGGAAGGGTGGCCATGCAGTCGGTATCTAAATGTCTCCTTCAGTATCTGTTACAAAGGTAGCCTTTGTAGTCATAATGATTCATCTATATGAACCTGAAATATCTTTTTAAAATGCATAGCTGGAGGTGGGAAAAAGTCCCCTTTTTTTGGCCCATGATACTAAAAGTATTTTAGTACACAAAAAATACTGTGGTTCCCATTTAGTCGAAATTAAGAGACAATAATTTAGAGAAAGCTGATGTCAAAGTCAGCAGATTCTCACTGACCAGAAACGTGATCCGTAAAAGCTCATTTACGAACAGGTCACTATGTGACGTCATTCTGCGGAGTGTACCGCGAACGTGAAACAATAACAATGACTTGAAAGAAAGTGAACCTTTTATTAACTTCACTCTTCCAATAAACATTCAGCTACAAGAGAAAAAAATGGTTGTTAGAATAGTTCACACATTTGTTAACTTATTTTGGTAGCAATTCTTCAATTAAAGGAAATTAGAGTTAAAAAACTGCTGCAACGTCTGGTCATATTTTGTAAGATTTGCTTCTATTATAGGCCAGTATAAATACTGTGCCGTACCATATCGAGGTCTTGCTGCAATTGAAATGCCTACCTTGTGAAGTATGTCGACATGTGAGGTATCTCTTCATTTGTTGTTGCAATTAATCGTGTTTGCAGTTCACAAGAGGCAGATGTCTTGCCTAGCAAACCTTCCCTTTTTTATTCCAAGCTGAATGCAAAAGGATTCTTTGAAGGGGTGCATGTGTGATGCCTTGGCTTGTAAACACAAGAACTCAAAAACCAAGGTCAAGGTCTGAAAACCTTGGAAAAATGACAACTCACAAAGTGAAGCTTGGATGAAGTTCATACTTCATATGTAGATCCCTTTCTGTGAGAAGAAAAATGGGATTGAAGTTGGTGGGGGTCAAATGTCATTTGAGGTCAATGGAGGTCAAAGTCTGGAAACCTTGTAAACATATGTTTACTCGCAAAGCCAAGCTTAGATGAACACAAGAGTACACAAGATTTCTATTGTGTTCTGCAGGCATCAGAGGTATATTGAGATAAGCAGAGGTCAAAGTCTAACTATAGTTTGTAAACATAACTGCAAAGGAAAGTTGAAGAAATCATACTTAGTGTGTCGATCCACATTATTAAGGTACAAGAAAAAAACTATTGTTTTCTGTTGAGGTCAAAGGTCATTGATGTCAGCAGAGGGCAAAGTCTGAAAACCTTGTAGACATAAACTCTAAAAGTAATAATGATGAACTTCAACATGGTGTGTTGACCACCTAATGGAGTACAAGAACCCTATATTGTCTTCCATGGACATAGAATGTCCCTTGAAGTCAACAGAGGCAAAATTGTGAAAATGTTGTAATCAACTTTAGCTCCAAAAGTAAAACTTGGTTGCACTTAACACTTTGTATGTGGATCCACTTTATAAAACTTTTCAAGGAGTTACTTTTGGTGTTCTGGTAAATGAGATGATCAAACAGTGAAAAATTCCTTCTGTTTTATAGCTGTTATAATTTACACAAGCAATTGACAGATCAGGTCATAGTAGTTGGGATGGATATGAAGCATTCATTTTGTCCTTCTACTGAATAAGCTGCTTTTGATTACCAATTTGCAGTCTGCCTGAAATGTTTGTCTTATAATTTCTCTTGTAGATTCCTTTTGCAGGAAGAAACCCAGTCTTCAATGATACCTTTGCTGTCAGGCCACACCTTCTCATCCTCAATAAGAAAGATCTATCAGATTTATCCAGAAGCCAGGTAGGCACAGTTTGAAATGTTTGAATACCACATTATTTGTTAACAGTTATTGTAAATATCTTTCTTAAATAAAAGTACCATAACATGGCAAATCTAAATGTATATAAGTATACACTATGGGTACAGGGGGAGGGGGAGAGGGAAGTATAATGCAAAGGAGGGAGAGGCAATATTGAAATGTTTTTATGCACAGCTTAGTGAATGCTATGACATAAGAAGCGGTATTTATGGAGTGCATATAGACATTCACATATATCTTACTTGGACCATGGCTAACATACTGTAACGTCTCTTTCACCAGTAGCTATACTTTCACCTTGTTACTCATGTAGCACAGACAAAGATGAAGAAATTGATTTACAGATCTTGAAACGTTTATTTCGGTGATTCTCAATCTGATCTTCAATGTGATTTGTCTCAACAAACTTAATGCAATCAAAATACAGAATTAATGGGTTATCGTAATGACGGACTATGCAATAGTACAGACTAGTACATGAAATGTTAGCTGAGTGTACAGTATGTATTCAGTCTTGGACTAGCATTACTAGTTCAGTACAATAACCGATGCAATTTAGATGCAATGAACCAAAACCAAATGCACTGCGTCAATAACGCAAACCAAAAGCACCGTGTCAATAATGCAATTTAATAGGTTTTAACTTAAAATACAGTCACTCAGGCAATTTCATATGGATTTATCCTCTACTAGAGATGTCGTAACCTGAGCCTGGCCGAAAGAAAACACTATTTCAGTCGCGTATTCCAGACTTATTTATTCAATACACAACCAATCACAGATACCATGACAAGGTGGTATGCAACAACTATACGCCTTAGTAACATACACTACAAGAGAGCATGGAATTTACCCAAATATTCAGACTTGGTTCTAGGACAAGTTACACAATGAAATCAGTACTGTCTAAAGACTTTGTGTACAGTTATGTCAGCCTATTCCTCGGAAGCTTTTACATTTAAATGTCAATCTGGACATTAAATTCGTCAAAAGATTAATTCATGCAAGATCATTCTTTTAATTAACTTCTAAGTTATTTCTTATAAGATTAAGAAATGTTTAGAATAGCAAGAACTGTCAAACTGCTATCTCAATGATAATAATCACGGGCTTATGTCAGTAACACCACGTTAACTTTACAACAAAGGACCTAGTGTCTAATTAGTACTCTTAAAATTAGATAAATATCCCGATAGTCAAGTCAAATAGTTTATCAATGATTTACGTACAATTACATTTTCAAAGGACTTACAGAAAATACGCCAATGGTGATCTTACTGGAAGACACTATCCAGTGACCCTCAGTTACCACGGCACACTATCCAGGGACCCTCAGTTACCACGGCTCTTTGTGCTTACTCAGTTAGGTCTACACATGTTACCTCTTACGTGATAAATACTTGAAAGTAACAGAAATGGTTCTGTTGCAAGACAAAGAATATAATTGGTTGTACCCTTGAGTATCATGCGAGCATTAAATGATAGAAAACAACAGTCCCTGTGACTGGCTATTTAACTGACACAGCTGCACTACTATTAGGAAATCTGTTTTTGGACATATGCCGTATCTGAGAGAAGATACAAATATGAGATTTGCTTGCAAGGAAAGCCACCAGCAGCATTTATAATCAAAACTAGACTATACGGAGTGAAGTTTCGTTACAATACCCTTCAGCTAACATGGCTTTAGCCCTGTAGTTTATCACTGGTATTTTGTGTGTGAGGGTATGTTTGGTGATCATGCAGAGCACAAGAATATGATAAAGAATATCTTATGACTCAATATGTATTCTTCTGTCACTCTGAATGTCTGAAGAAATAGATCACACAATTGTAGGTGATGTGTCCTTCAGTTTTAGAAGCACCTGTACACAAGTTTCACTGTACATTTTTCTGAGGTGAAAGCAATCTCAGATTAAATGTTTTAAGATTTCTACCATTTCCATAATTTGTTGCACACGACCTGGAAATGTACACTTCGTTAGTGATAAAATTCTTGATATAAGGTAAATTTTGAGTGTAAAATACAGTTTTGTGGCTTAATGGTGAGAAAACTATGGGCTTGTTCTCATATGAGAAGCAAAGAGGATCTGACCCCACAAGGGCGATCAAGATTGTGATGTGACCCTGCAACCCCAAGATCATCCTTTTGCGGAGGAACCTGACCAAAATTGAAATGTGAATGCTTGGAAGATCACGCGAGATCACCAGTTGATGCATAACTTCCGCATACATGCATAATAGCAGGTAACTCAGTACAACAATACACCGCTGAAACCTGTGATACTGTGGAAGTGCGTAATGCATGCATGTAGGCACCACTATAATTTCCTTTGTTGTTGTACGTATCTTTTGTGCCTTCTAGACATTACCAATTTCATGCCTTAATTACACATTGCACGGAAGAATAATACATCTCACAACAGTGAAAGATTACAAAGTGATAATATTTTATTTGCATAGATTTTTTATATGTAGTATATGCAACTTGCATACACTGGCAATTTCCATGGTAGGCCCATATCTATAAAAAGCTCTGCAGTGCCATTTGAAACGTCACAAAACCTGGATATTGTACCTTACCATTTTCATATGCAACAACAGAAAAGCTAAGCTTGCTAACACAGCAATTTTATCGTCCATTTATAAAATTTTGGCGAAGAAAAAGTTGCAATCCTTTTGAACAGCCTACCGGTAGTTGTTGTGGAAAGAGTACACTGTACAATTACAACACATGTACAATTACAACACAGTATATCTCACTGCTCTATGTACAGTATGATGTACTATTATGTGTTTTAACTGGACATGCAGCTGCAGGAGTCCTCGCACGCAAACAATCATCGTGACCTTTTCAAACTTGCGCAATGCTTCCCAGTTGGTTCTTTACTTCTTGATCCGGCAGGCGTTCTCCAATGTGCACCCATCTAGGTTAAGTTTTGTAATCTCCCTGTGGGGTAAGGAAACCCTGATCTCCCTTTGCAATCTCCAATGTGAACAAGGCCTATGTCACTAGAAACAATTTCTGAGGTACTGCTATGAAAAGGGTGAGTCAGCGATTAGATGCACCACTAACTTTGAGTGGATCATGGATGTCAGGTTTTGGTCACTAGAAGAGATTGAAAGCAGTTAATTTTGCTAGCAACTTGAGAAAACATGCTTTCCAATGAGATGCAAATGCAGTGATGTATAAATATCTGTTTCGGATTAAAAGGTTAATAATTTGCTTGCTAAGAGCAGCCAACTGGTTGTATATCGTAGACATCTGTTAGACTGATGAGTATATCCAGTTACTGTGAATACTGCATGCCTCGGTCAGCGGTTGAAATGTCAGTATTCAATCAACTAAAAAGAGGTACAGTAGCTTTTAGTTTGCTTTAATTTTCAGCAATGACTTGATATTTCTACTTTTTTCCTTTCAAAATTAGAAAGTTACTGAACGCTTAAAGGAAGAAGGAGTTCAAAATGTATTATTCACTAACTGCTTGCAGCAACACAGCTCGTCCGTAAAGAAGGTGAGAAACGATTTATCCATTCTCTAAGGTCCTTGCAATAACCTGTTGTAAAATGGGAAACATGAAGCAGTTAATTCTCTGAATAAAGAATGAAATGGAAAGTGGGGATGAACTGAATGGTGAGATCTATTTCTTTTTCTTTACATTTGATGCCTAAGTCAGTTATAAAGTGTACTAGCTTTTGAGAAACCTTTACTTGATCTTCTTATTTTAATTTAAAACTGTTCATGTACATCAAAACATTCAGACTCATATTCATATGTAACTATTAAATGTGGTTACCCCATAATTTAATGGCTTTGTTCAAGTTATTATTTTTTTGTTGCATTTGAATGATTCTTCTTTCATTCCTGTTGAGATCCTTGATGCTTTTAACTGTTGAGTATCTTTTAACACTACCAGCAATCTTTTAACATAAAAAATGTATTGTTGTGTTTTGTTCTTCTTAAATATTGTACTATGTGATTTATGTGAATACCATTGTGCTTATTGTTATCATCTATATATTTTGGATGCGACAAGGCATCATGGCTAAAATGGAAAGCTTTGCTTTGGTTTTGGTTGGACCACTGATTTATCAAGCAATGTTTAAGTGGTAGGAGTGTACAAGCATTGTGCTGAGTAGTTTTGCTGTCTTGCGTCCTTTCAGGTTATCCCAAGAGCTGTGGACTTGATATCAAAGGGTGATCGATACTCTAGGAGAGATCATGAAGATTATTCCATTATGATTATAGGTATTCCAAATGTTGGCAAGTCTTCCTTGATAAACGCCATAAGAAGACTTTACATGAAGAAAGGTAGGTGTAACCTTGATAATTTGATATAAAACATATGTTGTATATGATCTGGATATATGAATGGCAGTAAGCTTTATATGAACGTGTGAAAAACAACATGAAATGGTTACACTTGCTTACAATTTGATGTCTTTCTTAATGATTGGAGATAAAGTTAAACTCGATTCTGATACCATGAATTCATAAAGAGAGGCGTGTACAGGATGTCAATGTCGACTGATCATTAGGTAGAGAAGCTGAACCTTATATGGAAGTGCCAGATGTGAATCAAGGATTTTATAAAGGACGAGTCTGGTCCTGGGTAATTGAAGCCACCTCCCATGTAGGGGAGGTTGGGTGTCCTTGCCCAGAAATAATGAAAGTTTACGCATCAATGTGTGCATTCAGAGGCATATTAAACTATAAATTAGGTATATAACTAGCTCTAAATGCAAGGTTGTGCAAATATATGTTTTTCTATGTTGAATAGGGGTTGTACACCTGTAGCACTGGTCTTATTGTTCCCTGGGTCAAAAAATGCCCTGACTAAACCATTTCCCCTGACTGATAATGTGAGATTGGGGGGGGGGGGTTGGTCTGGGATGAGCATGTCACTGTTTATGGAATCACAATTGTCCTCTAGGTTAATGATTCCAGCCAAATTGGGTCTTTTTCTTTGGTATTCTTTTACATAACAAAGGCTGTTTTTGTTTACTACTTGAATTGGTTGCTGAGTCTTCACTATATATATTTTGGTTTTCATCAGGTAAAGCAACACCTATTGGCAAAAATCCTGGTGTAACAAAATCTGTTATGAATAAAATTATGGTAAGATTATTATGTTTTTTTGGTCACTTATAGTGTACTTGTACTTTGTAATACTGCGAGTCTCACAGTATCATAATAAACCTGGGAATGGGAATAATTTCCATTTCTTGTTGTCTTGAATATATGACATAGCTTATGTAGAGGTTGTACAGGGTAAGGTAAGATCATATGAAATATGGCCAGGCTTTTAAACAACTAATGCATTACTTAAAAAATAATTCTTTATCATTAGGAAGATTCCATGTGAACTGAATTACTTGGAAATGTGAAATACAAATCACTCATTGGCTGTGTAAAGGTGACCTATTAAGATGCATTATGGAGGTAATCATGAACAGTTGGTTGTAATTCAAACTACTGTACAAAGGTTAAAGAAGTATTACAGTTAATACCTTATGCAATAGCATTGCTTTTATCCATGTAACCTTTGAGAATATTTCTCGCTGAGTTTAGATAAATCTCGATCAGCGTTATGAGCTTGAGTAAACTTAGTGCAGAAATAAGGTCAATTATCACATAGGATAAACTTATAGACAGTCATGGAATCATATATAAGATGCTTTATCCATGGATCAAATATAAGTAGGGTGAAAATTTATGATGATCAAGGCACAAGAGTTCACAAAAGTGGGTGCAAATTTAATGATTTAAGATTCCAAGGAGTCAAAGTGTAAAATCTGTTTGAATTTCATCTTGCACATAAACCTTTCATGAAGGTTTGAGCAAAATTGGCAGCACTCATCAGCACATATTAGAGCAGAATTTTGCTTGTTTTGAAATTTTGAATTTTAGTTTAACAAAGACATAGATTCGGAGGTCATTTGCAGTCAGAGTCGACTCAAACAGGAACTTTTCTAACAAAAATCCTCTACTTATGTGGATGTCCCATTACCCAGAGATCAGAGCAATAGGTGCATCTACAAAACATTTCTACAAAAGTTTTACTGGTAAAATGGAAATGAATCTCTTTGAAATGTGTGGTTCAGACATGATAAGTTTACCATCAATCCACACGCTATTGTACATATTTATGTCTACTTAGCTACGATATTGATGATTTTCTTTGATATATTTACAGGTTTCTTCTAATCCAGCCGTCTATGTCCTTGATACTCCTGGTGTAATGACACCATTCCTAAGAGATTTGGAGATTGGCATGAAGATGGCTTTGGTAGGTGAGTCCATTTAATAGAGCAGAAAACATTTAATTGAATCAATTATTGTATTATCTTATCCCTACATGTAATGTACAGGGGATGAGATATTGTACCTTATCAACAATTTGTAGAAAAGTGGTGCTAAGTTTTTGGCCCACCTCACACTCCTTGAGGCACTGAACTGAAACTTGCAAGGTTAGTGTGCATTCGTAGGGGTACCACAGTGTGACAAAATAATAAGGACCATACTTACCATATTTAAGGGGGGGGGAGGGGTAAATGTGTGTGAACAAAACAGTGTGTGTCACAATTGGCCCTGAGTGACTGTCATAGGGTCAAGGTTCAAATAACCACGCATGAAGGTAATCCATCCCACAATATGATTATATGACCACTACACTGTCATCACTCTGGAGGCATATGGATCATAATAAAGTTACATACATGAGCCTTGAACTCACTAACCTCTGATATTTTATGTTAATCGATATGCTTTACGCATTCATTCAAATACTTTTTTCATTCAAACAGACTTTACACCAATATAGGTATGATGCCTTCAGCTATTTTGGCTTGGTTTTAATAGCAAAATAACAATTTTGTTTTTATTTAAACTTTTGTTAAGCAATCACTTTCATGCACCAGAATATCCCTTTAAAAGTTAAGAGAAAACTCACTACTCAGGAACATCAATTTTAAGCATGGCAACTGTTGCTATGGCTACTTCTATATCCAATGACCAACTGACAATATGTTACAACAACCACTGTAAGAAAGTGTCATGCCCCACATCACTTCAGCATCTTAATTGAGAACCCCAGTTGATAAATCTTTGCACTGTTTTCTTCTGTTTAAGTTCTTCTGTTAAATTTATCTTTGTAGGAACTTTAAGAGATCACATGGTAGGCCATGAGCAATTGGCTGACTACCTCCTCTTTACCCTCAACAAGCATGAAATATTCAAGTAAGTATGTGATCCATATCTTGGATGTTATTGTTGGGTACGTGTCATTGATGTTTCCATTGAGAAACCTTCAGTTTGTGATATATATATATACGTTTTTTTATGTTGTCTCATTGATCAAATATTAAACTTTAGCCAGCATGTGGCACTGTTTGTATTCTGTTTAATATTCAATGGATTAATCTTGGGCATCAATATCATGAATATCAATGTCAGTTATTCTGATTGTGAGCAGAAATATTTTTGCTCTGATATCTTAGCACTCATGGATGATTTGATATTGTTATATTCTCAGCTATGTGAGTCAGTACCAGCTAAAGGAGCCATCAGATGACATATTCGATGTATTGGTTCACATTGCTAGGAAGTGTGGGAATGTGGGCAAGTTTAGAGCTGTCACAGGTTAGTCTTCTAAAGCCTTCTCGTATTTAGTTCTACTAGTTGACCTATTGTCATCACAATGCATGTCTGTCTGTCCATTCAGCTGTCTTTCTGTCAACAATGGTTCAAAGGCTACTGCTCTCAGCTCCTTTGCTGAAGTTTTACCAAACTTGGTGAAATTGTAATATACACCTGGGTTGTGACAGATAAACCTGGTTTATCTAAAATTATTGTAGTTTTGGCTTGTCATATACATGCAATCATGTTGTATTAGTCTCATCAGAGTTGAGCTTGTACTGCATATTGATGCTTTAGTTTAATGGCAACAGCATTGAAAGATTAGACAAATTAACTTTTATTTACAGAGAAAGGAGAATTTTTGCAGTTTACATATTTAACATTGTACTTAAAGTTTTCTGGTTACTTATAGTTTGAAAAGTGCAAAAGTCTCTTTTCCTTTCTTTCTTCAAATATCTTTAAGGTAATTTAGAATTGCGTCTTAACCTCCATGCAGCTGCAACAAGATTCTTGAAGGACTTCAGGGAAGGTGCACTTGGCAAGGTTTGCCTAGATTGAACTCATGTGCGCATGAAAATGCAGATTTGATTGAGGAGTGTTTATACCAGGAGTACACCCAATGAGTTGGGACATCTAATGTCTTTGAAACAGAAGAAGGGTGATAAGCTACTGTAGGATGTTGTTCCTTCTAGTGATATGTATGTGATGCAGGGATCATTGGCTACACTAAACACAAGATACAGCAGATACTTTACATACACAGAAATTAAACAATTATGATCAAATCTGTGTGCTTTTCTGTTTGTTAGGTAGGATGCCCTATTGTTAGAATATTGGAATACTTTGATGCTTTTGGGGATAGTGCATGTTTCGGTGTCTGGATGTCGAACTTGTAGTATAAAGTATAGGAGGCGATGATTTACGATCAGACTGATTTATTAACGAACTGTACTTCAGTTGCCATATTGAGTGGAGTGCGCAGACATCGTAGTATGCAATATGATGAAGATCAAGTACGGTAGCCCATATTGATCACAGTTATATAAATGTACTTGTCACATCTCCTTTCCTTTAGATTTTAAGTCTCGTCAAAACTTGTTGAATGTAAACAGCATGCAATACAATTTTATTCTATACGAGCATATCCTTATGTTCATTACGTTAAATGCACACTAATGCAAAACTCAAGTAAAACAAATAATAAAAGATAAACATAAGTTTTTATAGGGAGCTTAAAACAGCAACCTTTAACAACATTACTACTGCTAAGTGGTATAATCTCTCAGATAGCTTGGGACACGCATTACTCTAC
>JAAAKB020251959.1:0-10823 GCA_010014835.2 Apostichopus leukothele | reverse complement strand
ACAATACAATTCTTGTTTTGTTTTTTCTACAGGTAACAGAGCAGTGTGTCTCTCCAGCTTCCACAATATAGCTTCCTCATAACTCCATAGTTTAACTGCATGTGCTGAATACATGCAATTTGTACAATACAATTCTTGTTTTGTTTTTTCTACAGGTAACAGAGCAGTGTGTCTCTCCAGCTTCCGGAATATCTGGCTCCAGCTGTGTTCCACTATTGTGAGATGCAAGCCCATGACTGACCTGTGCTGGGAGTGTCAGCGGAACAACACAATCCTCTATCGTTCGGCCAACTTGCCTGATGACGAGAAGCAGCAGCGTTGCAAGCAGCAGGAGGACCACATCACCCATGTGAAGATGGAGCGATCTTACTATCGCAATCAGGTGGACTTATCAAAGAATCTTTTGAGTGGGGACCACACTCTCTCCAAGAATGCAACTTGCAGTCGCGATTGCACTATTCATTACTCATTTGACTATGCCCAACAAATCCATTTCCCCTCTGACCCACTACAGCCAGGACCAATGTATTTTCTAACGCCAAGAAAATGTGGAATTTTCGGCGTTTGCTGTGAGGGCATCCCACAGCAAGTGAACTACCTGATTGATGAGGGAATGTGCCTGTCTAAAGGAAGCAATGCTGTACTCTCCTATCTCCACCACTTTTGGGAAAATGATGGGTTAGGGGAATGTCACCTTTCGCTACATTGTGATAACTGTTCTGGCCAAAACAAGAACAAGTATATGTTGTGGTACTTGACCTGGAGAACAATTTATGGTTTCCATCAGTCTATTGAATTGAATTTTATGATCTCTGGGCATACCAAGTTCGCCCCGGATTGGTGCTTTGGTCTACTCAAGCAGGCATATCGGAAGACACCAGTGTCCAGTCTTGGTGAGATAGCTAAAATGGCTGAGTCAAGCACAGTGTCCAATCTTAATGTGGCACAGCTGATCGGTGATGAAAAGCAGGAAGTCTTTGTCAGCCAACATAACTGGCAGGAGTTTCTCTCACCATATTTCAAGCCATTCAAGGGAATTAAGAAGTTCCAGCACTTTCGTTTCGCCACAGACAACAAGGGGGTAGTGTACGCTCGAGTCAAGCCTGGCGATGAGGAGCAGTCCTTACAGTTGCTTCTGGACCCAGAGCAGTTGCCACCAGTGAACCCTCCAGCTCCAGTTCCACCCAGAGGACTAGATGCCAAGCGTCAGTGGTATCTCCATGATACCATTAGAGAGTTCTGTTCGGAAGAGACAAGGGAACTCACATGCCCTCTTCCTCAAGTTCCTAAGCCCCGTTGACTTTTGCGGTTGTATTAGCAGCTGGCCGCTATCCAGAGTATGAGCCTGTTGAAACTTTCAAGAACTTTGGTTCATGAACTTTCTTCAAGACTGCCATCTTTTGTAGTCACTGGTTGAAATAACATAACTCTATAATTCATTTTTTATAATTTTATTCTGTAATTTTATCGTTTGGAAGAAAATGAGAAATATATAGGGCACCCTCTCTGCCAACAAAATTGTTTTCGCTGCTTAGCAATCAGCATGGAATGGTCATACCTGGAGGTTTGTGCATGCATTATACAAATCTATGATTCCATTGTATACTACTGTACCCCTACTAGAATTGCTGTATTCAAAACTGCTTATTTTGCTGTCACTAGTTGAAATATCACAATTTTATGATTCCTTTTTATAACTTTCTTGTGTTATTTTGTCATAATAATGAAATGAATAAGGGAATAGAGGGCGCCCTTGATGCCCACAAAATTACTTTCGTTTCATAATCAGCAGTGCAATGGTCACACCTGTGGGTTTTATTATCCAATTCCATGATTTTATCGTATTACCACTTAATTATCGGTCTACGATGTATATAATTACAGTTGTCAGGTACTATTATAGAGGGCGCCCTATAAATGTATTTTAATCATTATGGTTGCCATGGAAACCAGAATATAAATGCCCAGTTAGTTCTAACTAGCTAATAGAAGGAGTTATTGATTCCTATTTTAGAGCTAACATGTGTGAGAACATGTCCAATAATATCAGGAGAAGCAAATTTAACACTAAATTATGACATACCACTCGTTTATTACGGTTGCCATGGTAACACTTGTATATGCAAATTGCTAACAAATGTGTAGTCTCCTCCACATTATTTACGGAGAAGAATGTAAGGTGGGCCTTTGTGCAAAATTTCACAGGTATAGCTCATTGCTAACAATATGGACATTCCCTGTATGCTCAGTCTCCTCATTGCTGAAAATGACTTTAATCTTTAACTCTGTCAGTCTCCTCATTGCTGAAAATGACTTTAATCTTCAACTCTGTTTTTCTCGAAACTCGTATCTGTGAAATAGAGTATAATAGACATTTAGAAATGCCAGTAACTCCACCCAGGAATGTCCGATAAACTCCATTTTTGTTCCATTTGAAAGCTAATAAATTGTAGTTCCTGACATATATCTCAACTCAATTGATGATTTTTTGGCAATGTCCCTGATTTTGATATGATGGGTCACATATAATAAATACATGATAAACAGTAAAACAAATATATAACAAGAAAACAATTTACGAAATAATAATACATAAAATGAATTCAGATATTATAAGCTTTGCAGTATAAATGAGTCTTAAGTTTGGATTTAAAAAGGGTAAAACTTTCAATTTTTCTTAAAACCTCAGGGAGTGAATTCCATAAAACTGGCGAAGCATAGCTAAAAGATCTCGGTCCAAATTTTGCAGTTCTTATGTTAGGAACAGTTAAAAGCAGACGGGACGAGGAACGCAACGGTCTAGAGGGAGTGTAAAGAGAAATTAAATCACAAAGGTACTGCGGTGCAATATTGTAAATACATTTAAAAGTGAGTAATAAAATCTTATAAGATATTCTTTCTCTAACTGGAAGCCAATGCAAGTTATGTAGGACGGGTTTTATATGATCATATTTGGAAGTACCCGTTACAAGTCTGGCAGCAGCATTTTGGATTTTCTGAAGTTTATCTATGAGATGTGAAGGTAAGTTACAGTATAATGAATTGCAGTAATCTATGTGTGACGTAACAAATGCATGAACAAGTGATTTACATGAGGTATCATCCAAGTAACTACGAATATGCCAAAGCTTATGAATACTAAAATTTGCTTTTCTACACACATTTGCAACATGTAAGTCAAGTGAAAGACTTTTATCAAAAATAATACCCAAATTACGAACCTTATCAACTGTATGAATTGTTGCCGCCCCCACTTGAAAAGAAAAATCAGGAAGTTTAGCCAATTGTTGCTTTGAACCTATGACTATCAATTCAGTTTTTGTATCATTTAGTTTAAGATTATTCGTTAAAAACCAGCGACGTGCTTCAGCCACACAATTTTCCATTGCAGAAATTGCCTCACCTCTGGCAGTGTCATTGCCAGCATTAAAAGCAAGATAAAATTGATTGTCATCAGCATAACCCTCACAGTTAGGAAGGTGCTTAAGCAAAACATGATACAATTGGGATAAGTATGTAATAAAAAGTATGGGGCCAGTACAGCTTCCTTGGGGGACACCGTGCTTCAAAAAGAAGTCTTTAGAAAATGTACCATTTACAAGAACTTTTTGACGCCTATTACATAAATAACTTTGAAACCACTGAAACACCAGGCCTTTGATATTTATACGATTACCCAGAGGTATGACAATAATGCATTACCTCCTATTGGCAGGAGAGTCTAGGTAAAAGAACAATAAACAGACAGAAATGTAGCTTTTTGTTCAATTGCAGACCTGTATATAAATTTATCAAGCAGTTTTAACAGATAATTCTTACAAAAAGATACGTTTAAATGTTGCTAAAACTTTGGGGATCATAAACAAAGATATATATGTTGCTTGCCCTATAAGTACTGTAGTTATTAACAAATTACATTTCATGGCTCATAAAACACAGACTAAAAACATCTTTAACATAATTTTGCTCTAAAAAAAAAAGGAGGCATTATTAAGGAGAGAGAAACTTTGACAATTTTGTTCAAATAGTCTATGACTCTCTGATCAGGAATTTTATATTCACTTCCAATTCTGCATCCTCAACAGTCGATAGCTGGTAACAAAACACGCTGTGCCAAAGATATCACATCGAAAGATATGCAAATGTGTATTGTATTACTACTGATTACAGTGTAACACCACTTCTGAAGGTCGAACACAAACTAATGTTCTGCATGGAGTTTATCATCTCTCATTATTTGTCTCTGTTGTTTCTCTACTGTATAGTAGTGACTTGGCTGTTAGACAGGTTGAAAAGTGAAAACATCACCTGCAATTCTAAGAAATTTACCTCGAGTATTTCATGGTTAGCAAACAGGATTATTGACCTTGTACTGTGCAGTATCCTCTCTGTGTAATTGTGTATGGTTTATGCATATTAATAGCTAGACATGCCAAATGATTGCATGCAGAAATTCCTCCTATAATTTCCCCATTATTCTGTGTCATCTACTTGACTGTACTAGATGGCCTTTAGTAGATGGCTTATAGTATCACTCACATGTACAGTATGGCAATTGAACACATTGAACCAGGGAGTCTTTAGGTGAATAACCGTTATATATGTTTAGCAGAGTAAATGAGTATTTCTTTGCTTAAAGAAGATTATCTGATATGTCACAATAAAACATTTCATGCATGTTATTATAGTCCATGTTAATTTTTCATTTGCCCCATTAAAGTACAATTGCCATCTAGGCCTACTGATGTCTGACCTAGAAACAGATGTATTCTAGATACATACATGTACATGAAACACAGATGAAAATGAGCATATGGACTATCTTTCTTTAAGACAATGAACACAAAGTCCATTGATTAGGAAGTCAAGTGTTTAAACATGGCAGCACAGGTGGCATGTCTACTCTTACTATACATGTACCAGTCTAGGCAAGCAATGCAGTACACACTATATGCATTATCACAGATCATGATAGCTACTTCTATTATAATGCATTGACTGCAACTTCAACATAGAAACATCACTCAATATATACACCACCTACTTATCAAAACACTGTAAGATGGTCATCACCATTGATACACATGAAACCCTGAGTTTGGTCTGAAACCATGGTATTTTATACTGGGTTTTAATTTTTTTTTCTGAAAAGTCTGTTTCCATCTTATATCAGAATCTATTTCTTCACAGTTCATCCAAGTTAAGGTTACTAATTATTTAGCATAGATCTATAAAGCAACATATGAAAAAAACACTCAAATTTTGCCTTTGTTAATTAATGTTGTACTTTAAAACTTGTCTCGGACAACTGTATCATGATTTATTTTAGCAGACACCACCACATAGCTTGACCTTCTTATTTCAAAACTAGGCTAGATATAATTAATGGTATTAATGGTGGTGCACAGACAAGATTAATGACTATTACCAGCGCACACACAGAGTATAGGTACTGTAAGACACATACACTTCAGTCCAGACGTTTGTAAAGGTTGAAAATGAACACAGATCTCGAAGAGAGACTTTCCTGGGAGTGAAACAAATCAATTAGTCCTGCACAACAAATAGCTCCTACATGTATGTTATTTCCTTTCACTATGTTTATGGAAGACTGTGTCCAGACATCATTATACATACGATACTGTACAGTATGTACCATCTCAAATAAGATTTTCACCTCGCTTCCGTCTGACAAGCAGCTAAATCAAGTTAAGTGCTGGTTGACAAAAGCCATGCGGACAGATCAACGAGGTGCTTAGTACAGAAGTGTGGACAGAGCAATGTCATTTCGAAATTCACAGCTTGATTTGCTTGCTGGATCTAAAAACTGTAGCCAGGATTTGATGATTCAATTTACTAATTTGTTATTCTTTTCCACAGAATGAGCACATATCACAAACATTGATCAACACAATGAGTGTTTGGAATTTTTCAGAACAGTGGGAGATGTTGTAATTCACATATCTTGTTCACAATTAATTCAATATATTAATGGTAAAGTTTTGCCAATGTCTTACAAGGTCAGGACCCCTTGAAGTTTGAATCTGAGCCTCACAGCATTTGTTTTTTATATTAGAACCTGTTTTACACCACACACTCACTTGAGTAACTAGGTCACTTCGAGAGGAACACGAACTTGATTTTATACAGTGTTAATAACAATTCAGGCATGCAGAATTTGCATTGAATATATCAATGGTTATTTCACTTTTCGTTGATTTAAAATTCACATTTTCAGTACTTTCATAGGCAGAAATTTTAACCAACTGTGATTACCAAACATCCCGACCTCTCGAGCTGACATTTTATAATACATGTACAGAAGCTTCCCGGTGGTCAAAAATAGCCCAACATCCAACGATCGTTATGTCCAAGTTTCATCGAAATCAATCGAAGAATGAGCATTCAAGATCACTTGACAGACTGTTTTAAAGATTTCCAGGTTTTGACTTCTAATGACCTTGGATCCAAAATCCCTGTACTCCCCGAAAGAAGCACTCCCCAAGATATATTATGACCAACTTTGAAGAACATGTGGTCTTCTGGGAGGAGATAAATTTTGAAATTTTTTCACATAATGGCCTGTGGTGACCCCTAAATGACCTTTACTTCCCAAATGCTCAAGTCAGTATAACTGGCTTGAGCTAAAAAATTGTTGGAATTTCCTAATTTAGGATGGATCATCCTCCAAAGTGGATGACCAAGCTGCTGATAAACTTGCTCCTAAAACCGTTTCCGTATACACATTTTTGTTAGAAAGTTGAACTGATATCATCCTTTTCTCCAATCTAAGCCCACTGATCTTTCTGCAATTACAAAATATCATAGAAATAAAAACACTGAAGTGAAGTTTTGCTATGCAACTTTGCAAATTTTTACAGGTTTTTGTTTTGTGTGCAATTGACTTCGATAAAGTGTTGACGATAATCCTATAAAGTCATACACAAACTTAACGTAACCTGCTCACTACCCACTGTACGAAACAGGCTTGTTACAAACCATCTTACACTTTGTAAACTTTTTTTTTAGCCTCTGAAGAAGATCCTGCTTGGGTTGAAACGTCAGGCCAACTTACTTTTACACTTTGTAAACTACTTACAAGGATTTTCTCACGACAAATAATGTGACACTTGAATATATTGAAGATAAAAATATTCCACACAGCTAGTTCAAAACCCCATCTCAATATCCTGCCCCTGATTCAAGATATGGTTGATTGAATGCTACAACCTATTTTGAGTGGCTAAACCGTCAAACCGTTCAAGGAATTTGGATCACCATAGGGGGGGAGGGGAGGGGGTCTCTGATGTCATCTTGGCAAATGCCCTTCAAAAGCTTTGCTAAAGCTTTTATAATCTTCTTGTTGGTTTATCCTTGAAAACTGAATCATTTGGGATGTTTTGCTTTGATAGTTGTTAGATTTCTCTATATTTAGAATTTCATCAAAATGTATTCATTTTGTAGAAATATTCCTTTCCTCTGTGGATAAGTGATCAACAAACAAAGACTGTTTCTCAGCTTTAGTGTGATGATGACATCCTCCATTCTGCTGTTGCCAGATGCATTTACAGAATATCAAAATGTTTGAAAAAAATCCACATGACACAAAATGCTATTATGATGTGGATTTTACCCAAAGATACAAAAATTGTTCAGCAATTTTGCTAAGAAACTCAACTCAAGCCACCGGAAAATCCTTTTAAGTCCAGCTGCTGATGGCTTTGTCATCCTGCAACATGCAGCGTGTGTTTCTATATTGATCAAAATGCAGGTCACATATTATTCTTGATCATGCATACACAATACGACACACAGTGCCTGACACCAGACCATCCTGGAATCCAAATTTAAGTAAGCTTGGGTGGGTATCTCAATTGCTGCTTAGGAGTTCAAACTTTTAAACACTTCCATCTACACTGCGAGATAATGCGCCTAAAATCTGCAATTACTCCACTACTGCTCAGTTCTTAGATCAAGCAAATGTTTTGAACTTTCAACTCTAATGGATTGACTTGACGGCAGTCGCTTATAGTGTGCTTCAAGTAGGAATTAAAAGTCACATGCAAACTCCTATCAAAAATCCCTTAAATTGGTCAATTGTGCAAAGTAAACCCTGAATATGTCACAACGAAGGCAGACGCCTAACCACCTCGGAAGTTACCACCTTATCAGCAGTTCGACGTCTCAAGGGCGGCATGTATTGTAACTCACCCAACCATCACACTACTTTTACAAATATGTAACTTCTGTTAGCTACAATTAATGCAGATTTCGTGACAACCTTCACCAGGCCTAGCTTAGGCTTATAGGCTATACTGTCGATGCCTTATTCTATGCCAGGTCTAGTGTGTTTAGCCCAAATTTACTCCAAAGTGTACCTCATCTCCAAAAGAATGCAAAAGAAACTGACAAAAAATGGCAAGCATGTCCAACAAACATACAAAAGGCCTATAGGCCAATCTGAGTAAACTGTTGTAAAGTCAACACCTTTCATTTATACTTCACCAACTAAGTTTTGATCCCTACATATTACATGCCAGAATAAAATATATTTCTTCCTCTAGAGATACATACCTGACAAAGGCGATTTGTATACAACAACAAAGCACCAGAAATCCTTTAAATTTACTGTGTATGAGGAGGAGATATTTGCTTCCAAAATCAATGTGAGAAATATCCTTTCAGCCAACTTCTCCAGACTTTGCAAATATCTGTGATTTTCCAACAGCTAACTAAACTGATAAGTTTCTCAGGCTAGTATTGATACAATGTATCTTAGAATATCTATAAAAAAACATTGTCATCACACTTTTAGAAGGGTGGTGACTTTATGACAACACCAGTAACATAAAATGTTCTCCAAACAGATTGTACAGGACTAAGCTGTAGCCTATCCTGTGCAATTGTGTGAAGTGGCAAAATTATGACTGCTATTGTCAAAAGGTTGCCAGGGAAACTTTTTACACCACCTTTGAAGAATTTTCTTTAAACTTAATCCTTACACAAAGTTACAGGATATAGGTCTAGGCTAATGTTATGGATTTCTGTACCAACGTTGACAAAAGAAACAACTTCAGTATGTTTAAATACTAAGAGTAGGATACTCACGACTTTATGGCAATTAGGCTAACTAACATAAACTGTCATGAAGTTAGTAGTCATAATATTAACTCACCATTGGTTAAGTTAGGCCTAGTACCTGTAACTGTGTTAGGCTACTTAGTTTCTACTAGGCCAGGCTGGGGGCTGTTAGTTTGCGGACCCGTTTGTTTTCTTCCCTGAAAAACGTTGTTTCCTCCCCGAAAAATGTTTCTGTCCTCCTCTAAATCATAACGACTTTAAGGAAGGAAACTAATGTTTTCCAAGGGAGGAAACTAACGTTTTTCGGGGCAGGCATATTGGCTAAGCTGTGTGGAAAGAATAATAATAAAAGAATAAACCATCTCTTCCCACATAACTTCACACTTCACATAGCCCAGCCAATGTGCCTTCTCTCTTTCCTCTCCTGAGAAACATTAGTTTCCACCCCTGGGGAGGGAACAAACGTTTTTAGGGGAGGAAACTAACAGGAGCCGGCAAGCCTGTAGCGGAATGCACCTTCAAATCTTGGCCCAAGTTCAATAATCTGTTCTATGGCAGAAACTCCTACGGTTTCTCAATGGCAGAAATGAAGTGCTAACTTATTTTACCATGAATATTGCGCAAGTAACTTTAGGCCTAACCTAACGTAGGCCTATTTAGGACTACGGTAGCCTAAATTACGCCTAACTTTGGCCTTGTTATACTATTTTAGCAGTTAAGCAAGTGTGTATTACTAACAATATCACTGTTGGAAACGGTTCTCCACATGGCACTAAGTTAAAACTTACACAAAGGTTTAGTTACACGGTGCTAATGGCTTTTCGCTCAGTCAGCCGTTAAACTTGCTTTCCACTTGATTTTCTAGCCTTAAAATTTGAACGTTGTTGAAATGCGTCATTTACTGTGCTATGAAGAACTTGATCATCATACAATTCTGGGAGCTAGCTATGAAAACTTCGATTCTTGTTACGGAAGCCGATTCCTACCATTCAATGTAAAAGTATTAATTTGTTACAAACATGTTCATTTGAAAAAAACAATAATATTGGTCGTTGCAATTAACAGAAATGACACATTAGTGTTTTTCATCAGAAGTTGATAAGTTGTAAAGTATATCATTAATGTTTTATTGGCGTGGCACTAATAGGCTCTCATACCGTTCAACTACCTTGGAATGGGGGAATTCCACGAGACCGAAGGCCTCCGAGACCAAATTTCCGCGAACCGATGGTCCGCGCGAGCGGCGAGATCGATTATTTTTGTCTATGGATGGTCCATCGATAGCCCGACCAGACTGAAGGTCTGAGCCAAGTGACCGGAGCCTAAAATGACACCATTTTATGATTCCGTGGACATACTAGAACAACAACAAGAAAGCAAAAAAGAAAGAAACAACTGTTTGAACAAAACATTTTTCGGAAAAATTGCATGTATTTACTCACTCAACTGAAAAAATGTGTCTTTTCATAAAAGATAAGCATGTAATTAGAAGACCTAAACCTTAACAAACATTGGCGACGAAAACAGGGAGGAGAGGGGGTGGGGGGTGAGCAGTGGCGTAAATAAACTTTTTTCATAAGAGGGCTTCGAAGGGTGTCAAAGAGATTGACAAGGGGACAATATTGTTTAAAATAGGGTATCGCTAAGTCTAATTATGAAGTTATATCGTGTTCTAAAATTTCCTTTGGGCAGCAGGGGGGGGGGGAGGGTTGCGAAACTTTTGAGAGCGGGGGCTTTCGCCC
>JAAAKB020251948.1:0-10824 GCA_010014835.2 Apostichopus leukothele | reverse complement strand
TATCTGTCTATCTGTCTATCTGTCTATCTGTCTATCTGTCTATCTGTCTGTCTGTATATCTGTATGTCTGTCTGTCTATATGTATGTATATATGTCTGTATATCTGTATGTCTGTATATATGTCTGTCTGTCTGTCTATCTGCCTGTCTGTCTATCTTTCTATCTGTCTATCTGTCTATCTGTATATATGTCTGTCTATCTGCCTCCCTATCTGCCTGATTGCCTGCCTGTCTGTCCGTCTGTCTGTATGTCTGTCTATTTTTCTATCCATCCATCTATCGATCCATCCATCCATCCATCTATCGATCCATCCATCCATCCATCCATCCATTTATCCATCCATCCATCCATCCGCTACTTTGGTTGGTTCCCGGATAGAGAGTTCCCCACACCAGCGTTATACTATCTGAACCTTCCACAGACATGCATTCGTTAGATTTCAATTACTAGTGATTCCAATGTTACCCCGATTCATTATTATGTTAGCCTAATGTTAATAACAGAAGGAGAAAAGGAGACGTAACGGAGAATGCCATCCATCCATCCATCTATTCATCTATCCCATTCCCCAGCCCGATTCGGTAAAGCAAGACTTGGTAATTCTCCGTTACGACTCCTATTTAGAACGGAAATTCCAAAAATGTGAACCCACCCCCCCCCCACCCTCTCTTGCTTAAAATCAAATTCGTAACAGAAAGCAGAGTTAATATGGTGAAATGGAAAGTCAAAATTCAAAGTATTAATTCAATTTTAGCTCCTCGAAACTTTCAATATGTTCGATTATCAGTTTACCCTCACAACTTTCGTCTATGGTTAATATTGTGAAGTTCGTTCTATATTCATTTAAAGATGCTTCTATTTTCAGTTCCAGACTGAGGGTGACGACAACTTACGAAGTCTTCGTTCGACTACTCAGTTGCTAATGAAAATTGAAAGTGACCTACCCCAGATGCCTAGGCTGTCATGCTTTGACTATGCAAGTCACGGTGTATGTCACTTATACTTCAGCACGACCGATTTTTTTTCTCAACTTCAAGTAAATTAGATCATTTCTAAACTAAATTTATGTATCGCTCAAACTGTTTATTACTTTCATTCATGTTAACGTTAATTATGTATATTCTTTTGAACGCTATATATGATGTTTTAATGTCAGGAAATAATCGAATATCTTATATTGGTTAAGAGTATCATACCATGTATTGAAGTATTCAAACACATTCATTCGACTTTCGTTGAATGTAGCAATAGCCTAGCTAAATGTAATATATTGCTACCGACTGGGTTACATGGGTTCTAAGTTGCACGAAAATATCAACCATCTAGATATACATTTAAATAGTTTGGAATATGCAAATATTCAAAACATTATAGGACCGTCTATTTTAGCCAAACAACTGAAGCATTTAACTTTACTCTGATTTATTATGATTTTGAATTTGCGTACATGACTGTTTATGAAACAATAAAATCGGCCCAACAAAATATTAAATTAGTAATACCCTCTCATTCCAATTTCCATTAATCAAAGAAAACGTTCGTACTTCACGAGGTTATAAAAATTGGGATACGTTTAACCCCTGCATGATAGTTCTATATATCGTCCGAGATTGCTAAGCATACCAAGGTACTAATACGTTATGGTGTCAAAAAATAACTAAGTTAAGAGTTAAGTAGATACATGTAGAATTATAACGCCTCTGCAACATAAACATCCACTTTTCCCCGACAGTTTTCCTTCAAATGCATACCACAGTACATCAATGTGTGAACAATATATGAACATGTAACACATACATGTCCACACGTACGTAAAATGTAATGTTAATACCGAGATAGTAGTATATATATGTCTAAATCATTAAATGTATGCAAAAACGAAACGAAGACGCCTGTGATCTTTTTGAGGAAAATCTATATTCACACATTTTATGCCTAATAATGTTTGGACATTAGTTTTAGATGATGGCGTTTCTCAAACGTACATTTCTGAATGCATTCATTAGTTTTAGCACATTTTATGAAATATTCTTGACACTCATTAAACCTAGTATGAGACCTTCACTGTGCCGGAAGTAAAACAGGCATATTCAAACAGTAAAGTTTTAACTAATTTATCTCTTTCAATAGCCCGATGACATCCAGGCTATTACAGAGTGGTGTTCAGCTGGTGTGTTCATCCACAGAGACACCAGTGAGTCAGCACAGAGGTCAGCCATAGAGCTCCTGGTGGAAGCATCCAATCATGACGTAAGTTAAACATAAGGGATAACATTGAATAAGTACATCAATCAATGCAAGTTAAAATGATATAAAATCGTTGAATGTCTTAATAAGAGATAAGATCTCTTAAGTTATAAAATACTAAACTGTTTCAATACAAACAAGTGATGATACAGGTTCAGATCATTATATATTTGTCAGCTCAAGATAAAACCAGAAATAAATTTCATTATAATTGTCATTGTTATTTTTTTTTCACCGGTTTTATTCATCAGTACTTCCTGTTCATCTTACTTTAATTTATATTTCAAAATCTCAGAAAGTTAAATATAAGAAAAACATTTGAGATACGTTTAATGCTCAACAGTTCACTGAAAAATCAACCCCACCTCAACCTGCTCTTCCCAATTCAGAAACTCTTTAAAATTTAACTCATTTTGCATATTTCAGTTCCTGCTCATAACGCCCAACCCAGGTAAAAAAGATAAAGCTAAATTGAAACACACTTAACCATTTTTTTTTTTACAAAATTCAAACCACCAATTATTAATCAATCGACAAAACAAGAACAAAATCTGACCAAAATAAACAAAATAGTTTTTGATTAATATGAAACTTAACAACATTATATTTAATCCACATAAGTTATTAATTATTATTTTATTATGTTCGAGTAGTGATCCTGTACACAAACACGATGATATTAGTTCTATTTATTACTTTTCTTTTTTCAGATTCCCGTAGATGGTGTGATTCTACGCTGGTCCTTTAGTAAGATTGATGAAGATGGGAACATTGTCCTCTCCTCTGGTCTCTCTCTACCAATCATAACATCAATAGAGAAGGTGTACATATACACAGAGGAAGGGAGAGAAGTGAATACACATGAAGTTAATGGAATATTAAACTATGTACAACAATCTCAAAGATTCAAGGAACTGATGTAAGTACAATTAATAAGTATATAAATAATATTAGTGATTCATTACATAACTAGTTAATATAAATGATATCAGTAACATATAAATTATTAATTTAGTTCATATTTAATCATTATTGAAGGTTAATGATAGGTTTCGATACTTGTAGTTTAACAAAACAAATGAAGGAGAAAATAACAAAGCGAAGAATCAGTTAGCAAACTGCTTATCCTTTAAAGAGCCTGTGTAAGATAATGTGTATAAGTGAGTGAGCTTGATATTTAATTACTAGTAAGACTTCTTCAGAGGCTGAATGAAAAGTAACATAAACTAAACATACATGCACATAACACAGACAGGTTAATGAGCAGGGTCAACACAAAGAGATTGATATGAGGGGATTATTAGACAAAGAATGGAGAGAAGAAAGAAACCAACAAGGGGAGAGGGGAGGTAGGATATAAATTGTAGAGAGACACCGAGACGATTAAGGGTAGAGTGTAGGGAGTAAACTGCAGAAGGAAAAAGACAGACAAGTATTGAGAAAAAAAGTAGAAGAGAGCTAGGAAAATAAGGGTGACAGGGGTGTAAACAAGGGGAGAGGGAGGAGAGGGAGGGGACCAGAAGAACGAGTCTTGTCCTTCCTGAATGTTGGGCCAATGAGGTTGAATGGTGCGAAGGCGGTGCATCCACAGTCTCTCTCTGCTGAGTCGTACTGTTTTATAGTTTCTCGTACAAGGTAGAGTTTAATAAATTGTCTTATAACGCATAGACAGGATTAGTCTTTTAGAACTGCACTAGCATGGGGCAGAAAGGAAGTGATAACAATAGAGCAGAGTTTATATTGTTATGTTAATAAGTATACTTATTGGTGACGAACTTTATGAAGTTATGAAATATGTTTCTGCCCTGATTCTTACGGATTCGGATTTACAGCTTTGCCCTTTTTAAAACCTACCATCATTTAGAAACTCCCTTCTTTCTCTGGCTCGTTAAACTTTTATTAACGTTCTCATAGTCTATCAACTGAAAGGGATCGAAAAAAAAATAAGCAAAGCTTTACTGTTTCAAATGTTCATCAGAGAAAATTGCCATTGCACATTTAACTTGCGACATAAAACCCTACCGTGTTTATTAAACTATTATCAGAAGATATACTACCGCGTCTTTAATTACGCACAAACCCGATGGTCGATCCAAATAACACAAAAAGCAAAATTATTAAAGCTTTGATGACACAGTTCATGTAATTTGACAAATATATAGAGGAAAATAATATAAACTTGCGATATTAACTATAAATTTGAATTAAAAGTTGTTTGTCGTTTGTGAGATGAACTAAACTTGCAGAAAGTTAAGTCTACAGCTTACAATTATATTCAAATGAATTGAGAGGTAAAAAACTGATGAGATCCTTTCTCTATGACGAGTAGTAAAATAAGATATCACAGACACTTTCTACATTATACACCCCCGTTACTATCACCAACCCCTATTTTGAAGCGCTCTTGATAAGCCGGACATTCCTTCATGTTGATATTTTGTTGATAATGGTTGGTTCATGAATTTCAATAAAATAAATCAAATATACAAATGGGTAATGTAAGAGCAAATTATTGCAACAATACAACTTGGTAAACTTCTTCATTCAGAGGGAGTTGGAAAACATGTCATGTTACATCAGCGACATCTGCCTGTTTGGACATGAATACTGTGGTGCCGTTTCTGAGCACCCGACAATGAACGAAATGGTCTGCATGCGAAAAAAAGAGTAGGGTGGGTGAAGGGTTAGGCGAGATGAAAAGAATTTAAAAGATCCGTACTTAAACTTGTCTTTTAAGTGTTGTCTCGTTGTTAGAATTGATAACCAGTTTTTATTTGAAGGTTTGGTGACCTGTTTTGAGACGTTTGCATGTATACTTAAACATTGGGCTTTAAAGACAAATCTTCCATCAGTTTCAAAATACTGTTTAATTTCTATCAAAGTTTCCGTAGCCGGTGTGTCCCTTAGCCTTCCTAAAAGCGTTACAGTTGTTGTAAAGCGTTATATGGGTTAGGCTGTATACTGTATCCAAAATAGTAACAGTTAAAGACGGGTGTAATGGCAAATGACTGATTCTATTTCTTTTTCTGATTATAGCCTAACTGACTGTATGCTGCCCTCATCAATTCCTGTCGGACCAGCTCTATCCACACTGAAATCTCGGGGAGTGAATGGTAAAGATCATATTGATTAATCGATAAATGACATTTCATGTGTCATATTGTTTACAGTTTAAACCGTTCCCGTAGTTGTGACTGGGTTTTAGCTTCAATCAAACTGAGGGCGCCATATCAACATGCGTTATTGCCTGTTGCAGTGAACATGTACAGAGAGTCAGAAAATTTGGGAGATTGGGATGATGAATGACAGATTATTTCAGTGTAATAAGAAATACAGATAATTCTGATCCGATCTTACAGATACCGATACAAGAATTTATTGGAGAAAGGTTTTATGATAGCGTACATTATTATAAATAGCAATGAAAACATGATCGTAGGAAGCTAAGGGGACATATTCAGTTTGGGGGTCTTACAAACTGGATGAGTTTGTTTTTATTATTCCAGTGGCTCAAGTGGGACAATGGAAATCTTTATACCGAAAATTCAGAATTGTTATCTCAACATTTTCAATAACGTAACACTCTACTACTATCAACTAAGAAGTAATATATTCAAATGTGAACTTGTTATTTACAATTGCTTTTTTTTAATTTTCTGTGCAATATTTAAAAATTGTAATATTTAACTTCCACCCCTTAGGCTACTTTGTTTCACTGCAATGTTTTAACTGCAATGTTACTTTCCCAAAAAGTTGACAGATTCATCGACATGTTCACGTTGTTTGTCGGAAACTCTGTGATCTCGAAGTATCAGCTTGTTTTCTTAATATGACTGTAACGATTCTTATAATTCGTGTTTATTATTGAAACTGTTAAATTGATGACAAAAGATCCTTAATGACCCGTCTATTGACATTTGACTTTCTATGTCAGACTGTTACATTATGTCGATATTTTGAGAAAAGTCGAAACACGACGGATGAAGAAACGCATGGAAATCAACCTACATCATTTGCTAACCCCACACTCGCTATTACATAAATTATATCACCGTTGGATATGTACAACACTGCTCACAATAAAGGATTATACAGTTGTTACTTCTGTGTTTTTCTCAGATTGTATCATTCACAGTTGCTGTATTTGTTAACTTACTGTATATTCATATTCTCTACTTACAGTCTTCTGGAAGCCTCATAGCGATGGCTGTGTTCAATACCATCAGCTTGATCTCGGCTCTGGTCTTTGGCTGGTAATCAGTCTTATTATTATATCTTCATGTTTGCCTCATTTTGTTGTTCTATTTACTTAATGGTTTTATAATTACTATTGATAGCGTCTACGCCCGACTAGCGTTGGAATAAAGGATGTTGTGCGCATGGCATCACAAATAATTGAGGTAGTAAAGTAGACATGAGGTAACGATATACATTAACTTTCAGCAAATATTACTGAACACTGAATCGGTTGCATTTAAGTAATTTAGTTCAACTTTTCTAACGCGAGGTCTACCACATTGAGGACAAGAACCCTGTAGTCGTCGGTATGGATCATTGGTTATTCAAGGTCAAATTATTAAAACCATGTAAACCATATCTGTATATGCTTTGTATAAGAAGACAATAGCTTCCATTTTGGTCATCAGCTGCCAACGTGAATTGTGTTTGTCACATCTCAATGCTTTTTGCTGTACCACTGGATTGAAGTAGGCTTATTTTTGCATCCTAGCTATAGTCTCTAGTAGGCTATGTCACTTCCATATAAGATAATTCGTGTAACATCATGAAAATCACGATGCAGTTTTGCATTCTGGTTTTGTACAGCAAAAATATACGTGTAATTTTTCTTCCTGACATGTATTTTTGCTCAAAACTTTTTACTAAGGTGAAAAGTGTTTCAACTTCTGGAGATACTGTACTCCTAGCGAAAACAAAAGCGTACTTTACTAATTATCAACCAAGGTGCTCCCTTTGTCAGTTTTGTTGCTCAGATCCACAGTTTTTTTGAAACATAGGGGGATATTCCTCCCCTTAGACTCATACCCAGAACAAACATTTCTGAAATTTTGCTTCCCCCCTCCCCGCCCTTATCCCTGCTTGAAATCCATTCCATTACTGAGAGCATAGTCTTTATGGTGTAATGAAAGTCAAACCGTTAATTTAAACTTAATTTTCCCTAAGTTTACAATATGAGCGGGTTGGGGGATTACCAGTTCCCCCTCACAGCTTCCATCCACCTTTAATATTATGTACAATTTTGATACTCAGGGTGTCAATTTTAAGATACATTGAAGGTTTGCGAAATTTTCATTTAATACGCTTTCGTTTTTCATTTCCAGACTAAGGGTCAAAACAGGTTACAGTTTCTGTGTTCGAATAGTGTGAATCTTCACAGAGATGATAGTAAACAACTGCAGATGTCAACGATATTGCTCCTTGAAATTGCATCAAGCCACAACGTAAGTCACTTAAAATTCAGCACAACTAAAGAAATATCGCTACTTCAAGTATATTTTGATCGTTGCGAAGCTAGATTATTTATCAACTTTTTGTTAGCTTCAATTCATGTTAACCTTATTTTTGCTATTCTTTCACCTTGATATCAGATATTTTGTTTTCAGTGAATAAATCAGATATCTTATTTATGTAAAGGATAGTATGTCATGTACTAGATTTTAACACATCTCATTCGACAGTCGTTGAATATAAAAAGTTGCCTCGTTAAAACTAATTCATTGCTACAAACTGGATTACATGGATTCGAATTCGCACGAAGATATCAAATCATTAAATAGTTGGAATATGCAAACATTCAAACTATTAAGAGACCCTCTATTTTAAATATGTAAACTAAACTATTTCCAAATGTTATATTTTGCTAATTTTTTTTATTAATATGCGTACATGTCTGTTTATGAAACCATCATATCGACAACTATAAACATATAAAATTAGGAATACTCTCTATTCCAGTTTCAAATTATCAGAGAAGAACTTCGTACTTTATAAGGTCATAACAATTTGAGTAAGTGTAACCCTTGCATGATATCTCAATCGTCCGATATTGCTAGGCATAAAAAATTACTTATACGTTGTGGGGTTAATAAAAACACAACATTAAATGCTAGTCTATATTAATATGAGTGACGCCCTAATGACATATCAATCTGGATTTAAAGATATAAATATGCGTTCTGGTGAGTGATAATTGACATCACATATAGTGATACGTTCATATTTTATAATTATGAAAAGACAGATGCATGTGAATTTTTATTTCCGAAAAGTAATATATTATATTAGCAGGCCATCTATCACAAAAGCCCCCCAAAAAAGCATTTTTCATTTCTTGATGCCGAATACCGAGGAAACAGTCTAGCATTAACATATTGCTGATTCAACAGTTAATGTCCCATATTGAACATGTGACTAGGGTACATAGTTTGGCAGTAAAGTGGTATTGGTGGTCCAGAAAGGTAAGAGGGGTGGTGAGTATTGGCTAGATCCACATATTTGCTTTCTCCTCAAAGAAATTGATTGAGCAAAGAAAACTTGCTTTGCAATCATTAGTTTGCTTAGCAAATTATTTTACGTAAGTTTGGAGGGGCATTATTGTTCAAATAGCAGTTATTCCTGTACACCAAGTTGAAATAACCCTACTGATAAAACTAAAAGCAAAATGTAGTGTTTTACATACAACAAACTGCTTTTTCTTGAACCTTAATGTCACTGACCTAGTAAAAATACGCTAAGTGAATAAAAAAATAGAAGATAAAGAAATAGACTTAAACAAATGTTACTCAGATAGATCGTTACGTATTAAGGGGAGAGGGGGGGGGGGGAGATAATGCAAGGAATGAATAATGTAAACCATTCTCCAAAATTCTGTTCATGCTAACAATGAAGCGGAACACCTGTTTTCAACATAATCCAATTGCTGTTGTATTGCCACTCGATTTGTGACGATTATTATAGTTTAATCAACGGTGTAAATGTTTACACTGGCAAATTTAACATCATTTTCTAGGTCTGAGGCATAGACTACGTACATTGGTTTTGTTAATATTTCGCTTTGCTTAAAGCCGGTACGATCAGTTCTTGAAAATGACGTTGTTGTGTATATTCTACATTGTTTTCAACGTTAACTTTCAATATAATAATGATGATAAATATTATATAGCGAAGACTACAAAATAATTTATTCAATGCACTTTGCGGGTGCTGAATGTGTATACACTAATAAAGTTGTGAGCAAAGAACAAATTTAAGACAGCGCTTGACTTGAATAAAACACTCCAAAGACCCGGTTCAACAGGTTAAACAGAGTTCCACCGGGAGGGTTTTCCATAAACGTGGGGCAGCATTCAGAAGCTTTGGTCACCGAAAGATCATTTACGTAACATTAGAACCTTAAGTTGAAATTAATAATGCGAACGTATTGGTCTGCATTTAGCTTGCTGATGTAAGAGAAATTTATAGTAGGTTGGGGTACAAGTTTTATTGGCAGGAAAAGTCAGAATGAGGATTTTGTATTCAATAGGGAGTCTTATAGGTAACCAATATAGTTCTGTTAGTATAGGTGGTGAACCTGTTCGCCTTATGGACGATTCGAGCAGCTGTGTTTGGATCCTTCGCAATATAGATAATTGGGATTTACCTACACCGAGTAGAAGAGACTTGACATAATCAAGCCTGCTCGAGATTACAGCATGAATAAGTTTATCAATAGCAGCCTATCGAGATATTTCCAATGTTGCCTTCACACCTATTATGAAACATTGTCGACTTTACATATGTGGTTAACTTGCTGATCCATAACAAGGTGAGTGTCCATATACACAGCGAGATTGCGGACGACCGGACCAGAGTTTATGACCTTGTCACCAAGTTTTAAAGAAATATTATTTGATACCAATACATCATTGTATACCTATTTCGGAAACAATGACCTCAGTTTTTTCATTGTTTAACTTTAGATAATTATTGAACGCCTATACCCTGACTTTCTGAATGCATAAAACAGCTAACACAGAGGTCCCTACATCTTATAATTATAAGTCAAACGTCGTCGGATGAATTCATAGACTATTGAAGTAAACAATTATGTATTTTATTTTAAATCGGATTTGTAAATTATTTTAATTTAGGTTCAATATTTAGGTGAAGTGATTGTTATGCTAGCTACGTATTTCTCCGTTATTCATGAACAGTAAGTTAAGTTAACTGTGATCTTTCTTTTCTATTCTTCAGATTCCAATATCTGATCTAAACCTAATCTGTTCTTTCAGTGGGTTTGACGGTAAAGATATCAGACTTGAGTCCGGTCTTAGTTTATCAAACCTATCATCAGTAGAGAAGATCACCGTTAATGCAGGAAACAAATCAGAATTGACAGAGGAAGAATTGATCGGATTAATAAACTATGGAATAGAGTCACCAAGATTCAAGGCACTATGGTAAGGGTAAAACATCGCGACAGGTCTTGGATGGTAAAATGTGGGCTAATGGGGGGGGGGGGGTAAATGAGAGGGGTGAGGTCAAAGTCATTAAGGAGGGAGGAGGTAAATTGTACTCTGT